>CM069158.1:38320225-38400225 GCA_035221665.1 Okamejei kenojei
GTGATGATTATGTGATGGTGGGGGTTTATGTGAGGCTGTGTGGGGGATATATGGTGTGGTGTGGGTTAGGGGGAGGAATGTGGGTGGTAAATGTAGAGGGAGGGGGGTGGGGGGGGGGGGGGCGTGTGTAAGGTGGGTGGGAAGGGGGGTATGAGGGGGGGGGGGGGGGGGTCGGGCCGAGGGCGGGGGCGGGGGGGGCGGAACAGAAGGGGGAATGCGTGGGCCCGGGGGGGGGGGGGGGGGGACCGGGGAGTGGATTAAATGTTTCATCAGCCAATAGTGGCCAGGATTACTAGGCAGGACTTGCACAGCCAACGGCAGAGCCCTGGAGGAGAGAGATGTAGGAGTGTAGGTCCCTGGTTCCCTGCAAGTGATGCGCCACATGGGCAGCGTGGAGAAGGAGGCCTGTGGTATATGTTCCTTCACCGAGTACAAACGTTGGGACTTTCGTCAAGACCTTGTGGGCAGTTTGACCAAGAGCATCACATCTTAATCCTGGAGTCCAGACTTCAGGGAACTCTAGACTGCTGGACAGTTGGATGTGTGCTTTCCTTGGGAAAAGGGGAAGTACAACGGGATCTGGGAGTCCTTGTACATCAGTCCATGAAAGTAAGCATGCAGATACAGCAGGGAGTACAGAAAGCGAATGGCATGTTGGCCTTTATAACAAGAGGAATCGAATATAGGAGCGAAGAGGTCCTTCTGCAGTTCGACAGAGCCCTAGTGAGACCACTCCTAGTGGGACTCCAGAACCAGGGGCCACAGTTTAAGAATAAGGAGTAAGCCATTTAGAACAGAGATGAGGAAATACTTTTCCTTACAGAGAGTGGTGAGTCTGTGGAATTCTCTGCCTCAGAGGGCGGTGGAGGCAGGTTCTCTGGATGCTTTCACGAGAGAGCTAGATAGGGCTCTTAAAAATAGCGGAGTCGGGGGATATGGGGAGAAAGCAGGAACGGGGTACTGATTGGGGATGATCAGCCATGATCACATTGAATGGTGGTGCTGGCTCGAAGGGCCGAATGGCCTACTCCTGCACCTATTGTTTATTGTCTATAGTCTCCGTCTTCATCCCCCCTGCTATCACTGGCCGGTTTGGAGGTGAATGTGAAACTGAGTGAGACTGTTTAGCTGAATTCCTCGGCAAGAGATAACTTGTGTAACAGGTTTGGTGATGTTCAATTTGAGATTGACAGATTGTGAACAAGGCACACATCGATATTTGTCATTTCACTGCAGCCAGATGACACGGCTGCCAAGGAGTGTGGAATATCTCACTCACCCTCTCACACCAACAACAGGAAAAGGGGACGAATTAAACTAATTTGGCGCACGGTGGCGCAGCGGTAGAGTTGCTGCCTCACAGCGCCAGAGACCCGGGCTCGATCCTGACCACGGGTGCTGTCTGTACGGAGTTTGTATGTTCTCACTGTGACCTGCGTGAGTTTTCTCCGAGATCTTTGCCTCCCACACTCCAAAGACGTGCAGGTTTGTAGGTTAATTGGCTTGGTGTGAATGTAAATTGTCCCTAGTGTAGGATAGTCTGAGTGTGCAGGGATTGCTGGTTGGCACAGAATCGGTGGCCAAAGAACCTGTTTCCGAGCTGTATCTCTTAAAAAAACCCGACTCTTCAGAATGCTAAGGGTTAAGAACTTTACTGGTCGGGTTTTTTTTCAGCATAAAAGCTGAGCGATGCTGTATGAAGATGGGATTGAGTTTTGGGTTTAAAATCGTGGCTGCGTTTATTTAAATGTAGTTCTCACTCAGCTGTGACATTGGTAAATAATCAACAGATAATTGTTCCCATTACTGTGTTTCCCTGCTATACAAAACACTAATTATTTTCCAATCACTTAGCTAGAGTGTGAATCCACAATTCCTGTAATCAACTTGATTACATTTCATTGGAGTCAGCTCTCTACGCAATTGCATAAAACATGGACCAGTGGGAAATGGCAGCCAAGGTCACAAGAGACGATGTCTCTTACAGATCGAGGCACCAGGATCCCTGCCACATCGCTGACAAACAGCCAATGTGAAGCACAGGGAGGAGATGAAGTTGCATTGATATAGAAAGTTCGAAGAACTTGGACTATTACCGTGACCATGCCAGTGCAGTTGGACAGCTTAATAGACAAGAGACAATAGTGCACAGATAGCCATTAGCCCTACTATCCAGCACCCGCCATTCAATGGAACATGGCTAATCACCCCACTGCTGCCTCACACCTCCAGAGGCCCAGCTTTGACCTGGTACCATCTATAGAGTCTGCATGCCTTCCCTGTTAATGCTTGGGTATGCTTCCCACAACCCAAAGATGTTGGATGATTGGTAGACAATTGGCACTCTAAGTCTGTAGGTGGAATCTGGTGTGCAGAATAAAAAAATGGGATTAGTGTCAGAAATACATGGGCAAGTGTATGATGTAGTCTCAATGGGCCAAAGGGCCTGTTTCCATGCTATATCTGTCCATGACTCTAACATCTAGATTTGCCACATACATATCACACGATGGGACAAATCCATGTACTTCAAGGGTTACACTTTGGAATGATGAAGTGCAGAATGTTACGCGTGCGTTTCAAATCCTGCTCTATCAGTTTCCTCCTTGTCATATTGTAAACACTCTCCCTGGGTTTTACCACAAGGGTTCTGTAAATGTTCAATGCTTTAGCTATTAGCTGCTGATAGTGAAGATGCCAGCCCTTCAAATATACTGCCAGGAATATTCACAGTCTTTCCGTTTTAACCATGTCCCTGAAACTTTGGGATGAGAGACAAAATCCAGCATTTGTACGACACCTTATCACACTTTGCAGAACCCCCCAAAAGTGCCTGAGAAAGAGAAAATTACTTTGCATGGGTTATGTGTAAAATGAATCGCAAGGAATTGATTTTTTTATTTGGCTTCCTTGCAATTAAAGTGATGAATTTTTCTTACAAATGGCACCAAATAAGTAAAATAAAAAAAAAAAAAAAAAAAATTAAATTTATCGACCCACTTAATGATGAAAAAAGAACAGCAATATGAGAAATAACAGGACTAGGGCTGTTATTTTTCCACAAAGACCAGACACTCGATCAGTTACCGGTCCAAGGGCCATGTAAGGGCAGCAGGTAGCTTCAATATTCTTCATTGCCACAATTCCTTTGGTCCTATAATGAGGAAAATGTTGCAATTTTGCAGATTTATATTAAAATTAGAACCTTTGTTTGCAATTTTGCAGATAAAAGGAACTTATAGTTGAGTTGATGATCTTGCAGCATTGAAACAGGCCCTTCGGCCTAACTCGTTCATGCTGACCAAGATGCCCATCTACATCTGTACCATTTGCCTGTGTGTAGGAAGGAACTGCAGATGCTGGTTTAAACCAAAGATAGACACAGAATGCTGGAGTAATGCAGCAGGACAGGCAGCATCTCTAGAGAGAACGAATGGGTGACATTTCGGGTCGAGACCCTTCTTCAGTCTGTGTCTGGGCAGTCTGAAGAAGGGTCCATCTTTCCAGAGACCCTGACTGTTCCACTGAGTTACTCCACATCTGGTGTCTACATTTGCCCTATATTTGGCCCATGAATCATTCCTATCCATGTATCTGTTAAATGTAGTTCTTGTACCAGCCTCAGCTGCTAGCTGGCAGCTCCTTCCACATGCGCACCACTCTCTGTATGAAGACATTGCCATGTAGCTCCCTTTTAAACCTTTAAACCTACTCTCCTAAAGCCGATGCCCTCTAGTTTTGGAACCCCCCCCACCCTGGGAAAGTGTTTGTGTACTCGCCTTATCTGTGCCAACTTTGATCGTTCAATTCGATTGATTACCAATAAGTAAGACGTTCAATACAGACCACCTTGTCCAACAGCATCTCAGCGCAGTACAAACGATCACGGAGGGAGGAGTGTCCCGATCCGAAACGTCACCAATCCATGTTCTCCACAGATGCTGCCTGACCCGCTGAGTTACTCCAGCACTCTGTGAAACGTCACCTATCCATGTTCTCCACAGATGCTGTCTGACCCGCTGAGTTACTCCAGCTTTTTGTGTCTATCTTCAGTCTAAACCAGCATCTTCTTCCCACACAAGGAGGAAGGCACTCCAGCTTTGCACAAGGAACTATGTGACAACAGCCAGATAGTGGGGCCGATGTTCTTGGACGTGATGGTTTTATCCGCATAATGAGATGAATGCCGGGGCTGTGAGCCGGATATGTGGCTTCCCAATCTGGTTCACTGCTGTCCAAGCAGACAGTGTAGCCCCTGGTCTGGGCAAGCTGCCCAGCGCCTGAGCCAAGTTAGCTCTGACCAAGTACACCAGCCCATCAACATTAATTGGTGTAAATAGCTGGCACGCTCAGACTGTCCGCAGCCGGAGTTAAAAAGGCCTTTGCCAGCATCAACCCACGCAAAGCCACAGGGACGAACAACATTCCTGGGTGCGTGCTAAGAGACTGCGCCGAGCAACTGAAAGATGTCTTCACAGACATTTTTAACACCTCGCTCAGTCAGGCTGTAGTGCCCAACTGTCTTAAGAGTGCCACCATCGTTCCTGTCCTGAAGAAACCAAACCCAGCCTGCCATAATGACTCGACCAGTGGCTCTAACACCCATAGTAATGAAGCGTTTTGAGCGACTGGTTATGCAGCATATCAAAAATAGCCTACCTGCCGACCTAGGCCCACTGCAGGTTCACCTACAGAGCCAACCGATCCACAGAGGATGCAGTCTCAACAACACTGAACCTCGTACTGCCACACCTAGATCGGAAAAATACTTATGCCAGGATCTTCTTCATAGACTTCAGCTCTGCTTTTAACACAATCATTCTGCAGCAGCTGGTGAGAAAGTGGAGTTATTGGGTTGATGCTGGCACATGTAACTGTCCTGAACTGTTCTATCGCAACGGCAGCAGACAGTCAGGGGGCAGTAGGATGATTATCAAAAACCATGCTGTGAGCACTGGCTCGCCCCAAGGCTGTGTCCTAAGCCCCCAGCTGTTTAGTCTGCTTACACAACGACTGTACTGCACTAGACTCAACAACAACTTCATCAACCAAGTTCGCTGATGACACAACAGTGGTGGGTCTCATCAGTGAACAATATGATCGGCGTACAGGATGAGGTGGAGCTGCTCACAGGATGGGCAAATCCCACAACCTCATTCTCAACGTGGGAAAAACGAAGAGAATGGTGGTTGACTTCAGGAGGCGGGAAAACAACGCCATACACCTCTGCACCATCGATGAGCTGATTGTGGAAAGGGTCAGCAGTGTGAAGTTCCTAGGACTCCACCTGACAATGACCTGACGTCCACTGACCAACACCACAGCACTGGTCAAGAGAGCCCAGCAGCGACTACACCCTCTCCGTAGACTACAGAAAGCAGGTCCTCCCCACTGCACACCTACAAACTATTTATAGGGGACAATCGAGAGCACATTAACCTACGGCATCACCTCCTGGTTCGGTGAGCTGCAAGGCGTACGAACGGCACCAACTGGACAGGATTGTGAAGACCGCCAGCAGGATTATATGGTGCTCCACTCCCTTTATTGCTGGACATATACAGAAGAGATGTATTAGCAGAGCCATCTCCATCATCACAAGACCCCTACCACCCTATTGCATCACATATTCTCCATCCTGCCATCTGGGAAGAGGTACAGGAGCATCAGCTGCAAAACCAGCAGGATGCTCCTCAGCTTCTTCCCGCAGGCAATTAGACCGATAAACGGACTTTGCCCCCTGCCAAAGTATCGCGCACCAAACACCAACCTGGACACACTGAAGCAGAGCCATTGTCGTGCCACTGCCGATTGGAACTCGTGATAAATGTACTTTTATTTTTTATTTCTATTTTTTTTACCACACACTGAATGGACACTGGTTGAGAAACGCTTTTTCGTTTTCCTCTGGGTATGTAAGTACTCAGAAAAATAATAATAAAGATATACAATACAATACAATACAAGTGGACAATATTCAGTTCATTCAAATGCATTTAATTTTTTTACACCTGTGTGAATATTTGTGATTTTTGTTAATTGCTTCAATCTTTCAAGCTTTTATATTCCCCTCATAGACCCAGGGAATAACTCTCCTAAACCTTTCCTGAGATGCAGCTGATCACTTTCCTGGCATTAGTGGATTATTCCTTGATCAATGAAATCCTGACCGGGAGACTCAGCAGGAACGGCGATTGATGTCTCATCCAGTAGGAAGTTCAGAATTCTTTCTGTCACCCAGGTCAATTCTGAACATTTTTAATGAATGTGATGGGTCCTCCATAACTAATCATCCCGCACACTCACTCCACACTCCATTCTACAGGGTGGCACGGTGGTGCAGTGGGTAGAGTTGCTGCCTCACGGCACCATAGATCCAGGTTCCATCCCGACTACAGGTGTACGGAGTTTGTACGTTCTCCCCGTGACCTGCGCGGGTTTTCTCCGGGTGCTCCCATTTCCTCCCACACTACAAAGACGCACAGGTTTGTAGGTTAATTGGCTTGGTGTAAATGTAAATTGTCCCTCGTATGTGTGTGTGTAGGATAGCGTTAATGTGCGGGGATCGCTGGTTGTTGCGGACTCGATGGGCCTGTCTCCGTGCTGTATCTCTAAACTAAACTAAACGACTGCATTAGTCTAGATGGAGGAGATATAACTATGCCAATATATAACTTTTGTTGTTGCCGCTGGATTTTGAAATGTACAAAATCTTTTGGCGACCCTGATATGACGCTGGCAGTCGCCGAGGAAATCGGCAAGTGGGACACCTCAGGTCCACTGCTATGAGTCAACCTATTAAACATCACCTTGCACTTTTCTGACAAGGTGAAAGGTGTGATCACTGGGAACATTTGGCAGGGAATGCCAGCTCGCTGTATGTAACCAAAGCCACTCACAGCACCAGTCTGGGAACAACAAGCCTATTGGGCTGCTGCTGATAGACAGCCTGCACAGGAGGAATTGTAACCAAGTTGATCCAGGCTTATAGCAATGCACATTTCTAATGCAAGCTAGTGTCAGGATCAGGGTGGTGTTAAAGGGAACCCAGACTGGCCGAACAAAGGCAGGCCAAAGCTCAGGCTAACGGCATGATAGCCCTAGGCAGAGGCAGCACAATCACAGTCCAGGATTACACTTGCAACGTTCCCAACGCAACTTCTTCTATCCCATTATTCAACAAAAATAGTCACTGTATTTGTGGGGATAGGATCTTGGAAAAGAAAGACATTTTTATACAATCTTTGTTATGTTGGATAAGTCATCATCGCCACCAGATTATAAGCTCAGACGCAAAATGCTGGAGTAACCAAAATGCGTTTCGGTTCGAGACTCGTCTTCAGACTCACCCAAAACTTCACCCATTCATTCTCTCCAGAGATGCTGCTGGTCCCGCTGAGTTACCCCAGCATTTAGTGTCTGTATCTTCGATTTAAACCAGCATCTTCAGTTCCTTCCGACACAAGATTATCAGTATCAGCAAATGGCAATATTTTCCAGACATCCATATTTTGCATCGCTGATGGTATTTGATGTGGGTCTAGTTTAGTTTCAGGACATTCACATTCTCCATAGTTCTCTCTTAATCTTCTTCAAACACAAAGTCATTTCAGCAGATTGTGCTTTCTTGCCCATATCTGTCAGCTATTATCTGGCACGGTCGGAAAATGATTTTCTTCTCTCCAGGCAGTGTTTTATTGATATCAACACTGAGGGAGTGTCAGAAACTATTGCATCTGCAATGTGTGAAAATCTCCCTGCCGTTGGTTTTATTTCATTAACAGTATATTTCATGAGAAGTCTGTGTGAAAAGGCAAACCCAATTATACAAGGTATAAAATATATGGAGGGGTGGGGGGTGTGTGGGACAGGGGGGTATTTTAAAGATGAGTGCGTTTGGGTACAGGGTTACAGTAAATGGTCAATCTGTGGAATTCATTGCCACAGACAGTTGTGGAGGCCATGTCATGGGTTTTATAAAGTGGAGATTAACAGATTCTTGATTAGTGCGGGTGTCAAAGGTTTTTGGAAGTAGACGGGAGCATAGGGTGGAGGGAGAGATAGATCAGCCATGAATGAATGACGGAGTAGACTTGATGGGTCAAATGGCCTCATTCTGCTCCTATGATCTTAAATTGGGTTCTGGAAACTGAAATGATAATGGAACATTTTGGCAATGGGGTTCTGGTTGGAAAGAGGGAAAGTCAGATCAGATGAAGAATGTCCTTTGCCACTCAAAGGCTGTTCATTTGTAGATCTTTCTGTGATTATTTTCTATGACAGGATAGGGAGTTGTGAAATGTAAAGCAGAAGGTTTCCTAGATGACATTGCTCCTTTATTTTTCACCTGTCAGCTGCCTGGTTGCCTCAGCTACAAGGGTTCATGTCCCACTGAAGGACATTGGGACAGGATTCAGGCCAACGCATTGAGAGAGTTCTTTATTGTTGTTTATCAAGGTCAGTTTGTACGTTAAAAAGTAGTTACACTTGTCTCGGGAAGATTGGCAATGGTGGCCCAAAGATGTCCATAATACGTCACATGTTTTGAAGCATTTTGGACCAGTAATGCGTGGCTGACCCACTTAATGATCATTCCAATCAATTGCCTTCAATGCCTCATGAGATGAATGTGCCTCCTCTGTGATATTGAATAGTTAGTCTGCTCATCTCAGCAAGATTATTGTTAAAAATTCTACAACTGCTCCAATGCCTCACATCAGTAAGGTAAAAAAAATTGTTTCAATGCCACGTGACAAAGCCATGATTGTATCGAATGGAAACTGCAAGTTCAGAGATAATGGGGAAAAAGGTAGGCTCACCCACGATGACATCCGTGCTCTATAATCACACTGTCCTTCGTGACAATAAACAATCCTCATTTATAACCTGGTGAGCGACTGAGACTACGACACACTCAGGAGAGAGTGGCAATCATTATCAATCTATAATCATTCTCTGCACAATAACCTTTGTAAAATCAGATGAGTTTTTACAAAACTCTCCCATGGCGCTCCACTGGTTCAGAGATGTAGAAAAACAGGAGCAAAGCTAAAGTCACCCTGGGCCGTTCACCGACACCCTGGGCCATTCACCGACACCCTGGGCCATTCACCGACACCCTGGGCCATCACCAACACCCTGGCCGTTCACCGACACCCGGGGCCATTCACCGACACCCTGGGCCATTCACTGAGACCCTGGGCCATTCACCAACACCCTGGGCCGTTCATCGACACCCTGGGCCATTCACCGACACCCTGGGCCATTCACCGACACCCTGGGCCATTCACCGAGACCCTGGGCCATTCACCAACACCCTGGGCCATTCACCAACACCCGGGGCCATTCACGACAACCCGGGGCCATTCACCGACACCCTGGGCCATTCACCGACACCCTGGGCCATTCACCGACACCCTGGGCCATTCACCGACACCCTGGGCCATTCACTGAGACCCTGGGCCATTCACCGACACCCTGGGCCATTCACCAACACCCGGGCCATTCACTGAGACCCTGGGCCATTCACTGAGACCCTGGGCCATTCACCAACACCCTGGGCCATTCACCGACACCCTGGGCCATTCACTGAGACCCTGGGCCATTCACCAACACCCTGGGCCATTCACCGACACCCTGGGCCATTCACCGACCACCCTGGCCATTCACTGAGTGGGCCATTCACCAACACCCTGGGCCATTCACCGACACCCTGGGCCATTCACTGAGACCCTGGGCCATTCACCGACACCCTGGGCCATTCACCAACACCAGGTTATCCTCCGTGGGTAAACATAGAAAATAGGTGCAGGAGTAGGCCATTTGGCCCTTCGAGCCAGCACTGCCATTCAATATGATCACGGCTGATCATCTAAAATCCGTACCCCGTTCCTGCTTTCTCCCCACATCCCCTGACCCCGTTAGCCCTAAGACCTAAATCTAACTCACTTGAATATATCAAATACATCTTGAACACCTAAAAGCTGATCCATCAGGAAACTCAATTAGTTGGTCACATGGAGATACAAGAGACTGCAGAGGCTGGAGACTGGAGTCGACCACAAACTGCCAGAGGAACTTGGCAGGCCAGATGAATGGTCTCGACCTGAGACTTTGACTGGTCATTCCCGTCCACAGATGCCGCCTGGCTCATTGAGTGCCTCCAGCAGGTTGCACACTTCCACGCACAAAGCCATGCTGATAATTCCTAATCAATTTCCAAATGCAAGGACAGTGTATGATCCCACAGAATCCTCTCCGGTGACTTTCAGATCACAGATGTACGGTTTATTGTGTAGGAAGGATGCTGGTTTAAATCAAAGATAGACACAAAATACCGAAGTAACTCAGCGGGACAGGCAGCATCTCTGGAGAGAAGGAATGGGTGACGTTTCAGGTCGAGACCCTTCACATTACTGAAGCTACTGACTTAGTAGCATGGGTGAGTGGTCTGGAGACGTTTTGGGTCGAGATCTTTCATCAGTCTGAGAAAACATCACCCATTCCTTCTCTCCAGAGATGCTGCCTGTCCCGCTGAGTTACTCCAGCATTTTGTGTCCATCTTTTAGGTGCATTGACTATTGTTCCCATGTTTTTCTTTGCAGCCCCTTGTAAACAGAACCTCAACATTAGTCACCCTCCAGTCTTCCGGCAGCTCGCTTGTGCCGAACCCGGTTTCATATATCATGTTTGTCTCTGTTTGCTCACATCCCTCTAAACCTTTCCTCTCCAAGTACCTGTCCAAATATATTTTAAATGTTGTTATAGAACCTGCCTCAACTACTTCCTCTGGCAGCTCGTTCTATATATTCACCATGCACTGTGTGAAGAGGTTGCTCTAAAGGTCTATTTTAAATCCTTTCTTTCTGCCTTACACCTCCTTGCCGTTTAGTTTCTAATGCCCCTTCGCTGGGAAATAATCTGTGCATTCTCCTTTTCTATGCCCCTTGTGGTTTTATACATTTGTTACCCATCAGTCACCCCATAAAGTCCTAGTCTGCCCCAACTCTCCCCTTCATTCATAGAAACATAGAAACATAGAAAATAGATGCAGGAGTAGGCCATTCGGCCCTTCGAGCCAGCACCGCCATTCAATATGATCATGGCTGATCATCCAACTCAGTATCCTGTACCTGCCTTCTCTCCATACCCCCTGATCCCTTTAGTCACAAGGGCCACATTTAACTCCCTCTTAAATATAGCCAATGAACTGGCCTCAACTACCCTCTGTGGCAGAGAATTCCACAGACTCACCACTCTCTGTGTGAAAAAAGATCTTCTCATCTCGGTCCTAAAAGACTTCCCCCTTATCCTTAAACTGTGACCTCTTGTTCTGGAGTACCCCAACATCGGGAACAATCTTCCTGCATCTAACCTGTCCAACACCTTAAGAATTTTGTAAGTCTGTATAAGATCCCCCCTCAATCTCCTAAATTCCAGCGAGTACAAGCCGAGTCTATCCAGTCTTTCTTCATATGGAAGTCCTGCCATCCCAGGAATCAGTCTGGTGAACCTTCTCTGTACTCACTCTATGGCAAGAATGTCTTTCCTCAGATTAGGAGACCAAAACTGTGCGCAATACTCCAGGTGTGGCCTCACCAAGACCCTGTACAACTGCAGTAGAAACTCCCTGCTCTTGTACTCAAATCCTTTTTGCTATGAATGCCAACATACCATTCGCTTTCTTTCACACCCTGCTAGCACCTGCATGCCTACTTTCAATGACTGGTGTACCATGACACCCAGGTCTCGTTGCATCTCCCCTTTTCCTAATCGGCCACCATTCAGATAATAGTCTACCCTCCTGTGTTATTTGCCGCCAAAGGTGGATAACCTCACATTTATCCACATTATACTGCATCTGCCATGCATTTGCCCACTCACCCAACCTATCCAAGTCACCTTGCAGCCTCCTAGCATCCTCCTCACAGCTAACACGGCCCCCCAGCTTTGTGTCATCTGCAAACTTGGAGATGTTGCATTCAATTCCCTCATCCAGATCATTAATATATATTGTAAATAGCTGGGTTCCCAGCACTGAGCCTTGTGGTACCCCACTAGTCACTGCCTGCCATCCTGAAAATGACCCTGTTTACTCCTACTCTTTGCTTCCTGTCTGCCAGCCAGTTCTCTATCCACATCAATACTGAACCCCCAATACCGTGTGCTTTAAGTTTGTATGCTTAATCTCTTATGTGGGACCTTGTCGAAAGCCTTCTGAAAGTCCAGATATAACACAACCACAGGTTCTCCCTTATCCACTCTACTAGTTACATCCTCGAAAAATTCCATAAGATTCGTCAGACATGATTTACCTTTCATAAATCCATGCTGACTTTGTCCAATGATTTCACCACTTTCCAAATGTGCTGCTATCCCATCTTTAATAACTGACTCTAGCATTTTCCCCACTACCGATGTTAGACTAACTGGTCTGTAATTCCCCATTTTCTCTCTCCCTTTTTTAAAAAGTGGGGTTACATTAGCTACCTTCCACTCCAGAATCTAAAGAGTTTTGAAAAATTATCACTAATGCATCCACTATTTCTGGGGCTACTTCCTTAAGTACTCTGGGATGCAGCCTATCTGGCCCTGGGGATTTATCGGCCTTTAATCCATTCAATTTACCTAACACCACTTGTGTTAACGAAGAAACTGCAGATGCTGGAGAATCGAGGGTTACACAAAATGCTGGAGAAACTCAGCGGGTGCAGCAGCATCTAAGGAGCGAAGGAGATAGGCGACGTTTCGGGTCGAGTCTGAAGAAGGATCTCGACCCGAAACGTCGCCTATCTCCTTCGCTCCTTAGATGCTGCTGCACCCGCTGAGTTTCTCCAGCATTTTGTGTAACCCTACCTAACACCACTTCCCGGCTAACCTGTATTTCACTCAGTTCCTCCATCTCATTTGACCCCCGGTCCCCTGCTATTTCTAGCAGATTATTTATGTCTTCCTTTGTGAAGACAGAACCAAAGTAGTTATTCAATTGGTCTGCCATGTCCTTGTTCCCCATGATCAATTCACCAGTTTCTGACTGCAAGGGACCTACATTTATTTTAACTAACCTTTTTCTCTTCACATATCTATAAAAACTTTTGCAGTCAGTTTTTATGTTCCCTGCCAGTTTTCTTTCATGATCTATTTTCCCTTTCCTAATTAAGCACTTTGTCCTCCTCTGCTGGACTCTGAATTTCTCCCAGTCCTCTGGTAGGCTGCTTTTTCTGGCTAATCTGAATGCTTCATGATACTATCCCTGATTTCCCTTGTTATCCTTCCCTCAGGGCCTGGAGTCCTGGCAACATTTCTGTAAATGTTATTTGCAATCTTTCCCACCTCAGTCGGCAGCTGGTCCGTCAAGTGGAAAGCAGAGAGATTGGAGCCGAAATATTGACCGATCATATTTTAGTCATTTAATTTTCCATTGTTGGTGAAGTAGAAGGAAATTCCAGTGTTTAGCTGAAAGTCAAAGCAGTTCAATCTCAATGATGTCTTCAGTTAACTCTAGGCCTACTGGAGCTGGTGGACTATTATTTTCAAATATAATGAATAACAGAAACAGAGAAGTACTTAAGACAGTTGCCTGGAGACCATAGTTGTTTCCAGCTTTGGAAATACATCAACTCGTATTCCTGTTGGAGTCATGGTCATGGATCAGGAGGTCATGATGAGGTCATGATCGTGGATCGGGAGGCCACTGTGCTGATCCAGTTCACGCATGTCGTACATCCGTTAAAGAGAATGCCTGCAAGTCCTTGGTCAGGACCAAATTGGAGCATTGTGGAGCCGTATGGGATCCTTTCACCAACAACAGGAACAAGATCACCCTGGAGAAAGTACAACACCGAGCAGCCCGCTTTGTATTTACTGACCACAAGCACAAATCAAGCGTGAATCATATGCTGACTTCTCTCGGATGGGATACCATGGAGCTCCACAGAATCAGGCTAAGACTTATTGCAATTTACAAGGAGATTCATAAAATCACGCCATCAAACCTCCCGTCATCCCAGAGCACCAACTGCCATGAAACAAGACAAAATAACAGTCCCTACATCATCAACTGGCTAAATGTCAATAAACTTTGCGACCAATATTCCTTTTTCCCAAGGACGATAAGGGAATGGAATATGTTACCACTCAACATACGCGCTGCTCCCCATGTTAAGTAATTTAAAAAGGGGATTGAGCAACTAGATCTCCTCAACTTGGTCAAAAAGGCCCAGTTCAAAATGTAATCACTACTCTACTCACTCCGACCTGCACGAGATAACCACTGATGAGGTGTGTGCGCAGTCATCAACCACAACCAGGCCCCGAACAGTGACATTTTATTCTGAATGTTCCTGTTGCTGCAAACTAGTGCCACCATTGGGTTGGTGGATGATGAGGCGTGAGTGGCTGATGACTTGCCCTCATCCACACTGGCAATATCGCAGTGTGCACACTGGCAGTACAGGAGTGTCCACACTGGCAATATAGGAGACTGGTAATATTGGGGTATTTAGACTGGGAATATTGGGATATTTAGACTGGGAATATTGGGGTATTTAGACTGGGAATATTGGGATATTTAGACTGGGAATATTGGAATATTTAGACTGGGAATGTAGGAATTGAAGGCTGTTACCGATAGTGTGACGTACATGTCAAGTCATGCAGTGACGACATTAAACACTCCCCTGTCCAGTACAACACGGTTAGATAGTTTAAAGTTCCTCTAGTAACATGTCATATTAAAGCCCATATAAGAACAGCTCAGGCTTATCCTCCATGACATTTCTGGTCATTAATGTTGCAAGATGCGCTGCAAACTGGCCCTAACCTGAGCTTTCGTGGCAAGTTTCACCTTATGAAAGCTTGCTGTCCTGACTGAAGCGACATCCCACTAAAACTGGAGACTGTCATAAGCTATTGATCAGTATCCAATGGCCTTGCCAATTGGGACTTATGATGGTTATTTTCTGAATATAGTTGGCATGACAGCAATATTTCACAGTTCTACATGCAGATACTGATGTAAGTTAATTACATGCAGCCTGTTTACTTTGTCAAACCTCTTGGAGTATAACTGCTTATTCTGTAGTTATTTCTTATTAAAATGAGAAGTGATGTCTCCTGGTTACGGGAGCTTGCTGACATGAGAATATACAACACAAGCATGAATTAACTATGCGCAGTGTGAGTGGCCGTTTGTTTAGTCCTTGGGAGGATGGAGTGTACAGTTTTGTGCGGGTGGGAGCAGAGGGATAGGTGGAGGGTGAAGGAGGAATGGCCTGGGGTACAAGAGCCACTGGGTGTCACTAAGGAGGTGGAGGAGAAGCAAAGGTTAGTCGGGAGGTCGCAAGGAGAAGTGAAATGGTGAAACAGTGAGATAATAAAATCAAATATCACACAGTGTCCACTGGTGCAAGAAGCAGATGTTGTCGTAGATGGATGGTCTCTGTGACAAGCTGCCAAAATGTCAATGGAAAATCTATATATTTATTATTAAAATATAGTTACGTTGACAAATAAAGTTAACAGGCCATCTTAACTAAACATGGATTCATGTGTTCACCTTTGTAACAGTAGTGTCAGAGACTGATCAAAGTGTGAAGGGATTAAGTAGTGTTTGTAGACCCTTGGGCAAACTGTTATCTCACTTGGGCAGGCTGTTATCTCACTGCCTGCTGGAATATTTACCCGGAGCTCAGTTTCACAGAGGTGATTGGGCTCCATTGTTTGGACAAAACTATCATTACTGAAGATAGACACTAAACGCTGGAGTAACTCAGCGGGACAGGCAGCATCCCTGGAGAGAAGGTATGGGTAACGTTTCTGGTCGAGACCCTTCTTCATTGCTGAAGCTACTGGGTGAGTGGTGACCCAGCACCTACAGGGAGCGGGAGACTGGGTCATGGGAGTGAGGGGGAGTTAAGTTTAGTTTAGAGATACAGCACAGAAACAGGCCCTTCGGCCCACCGAGTCCGGGCCGACCAGTGATCCCCGCACACTAACACCATCCTACACACACTAGGGACAATTTACATTTATACCACGCCAATTAACCTACCAACCTGTGCATCTTTGGAGTGTGGGAGGAAATCAGAGATCCCTGCGAAAACCCATGTAGGTCACGGGGAAAACGTGCAAACTCCGTACAGACAGCACCCTTAGTCAGGATGGAACCCGGGTCTCTGGTGCTGTAAGGCAGCAGCTCTACCCGCTGCACCACCGTGCCACACAAGGAGAAGGAGGTTTATGGTGATGGAACATGCAAGATGGTCCTCCTTAATCTGAGGGAAGCCAGCCTGGCGTGTACTGATGGGGCAGACTGGCGTGTACTGATGGGGCCAGACTGGCGTGTACTGATGGGCCAGACTGGCGTGTACCGATGGGGCAGACTGGCGTGTACTGATGGGACAGACTGGCGTGTACCGATAGGGCCAGACTGGCGTGTACTGATGGGACAGACTGGCGTGTACCGATAGGGCCAGACTGGCGTGTACTGATGGGGCAGACTGGCGTGTACTGATGGGGCAGACTGGCGTGTACCGATAGGGCCAGACTGGCGTGTACCGATAGGGCCAGACTGGCGTGTACCGATGGGGCAGACTGGCGTGTACTGATGGGACAGACTGGCGTGTACCGATAGGGCCAGACTGGCGTGTACTGATGGGACAGACTGGCGTGTACCGATAGGGCCAGACTGGCGTGTACTGATGGGGCAGACTGGCGTGTACCGATGGGGCAGACTGGCGTGTACCGATGGGGCAGACTGGCGTGTACCGATGGGGCAGACTGGCGTGTACCGATGGGGCAGACTGGCGTGTACCGATGGGACTGGCGTGTACTGATGGGGCAGACTGGCGTGTACCATGGGGCAGACTGGCGTGTACTGATGGACAGACTGGCGTGTACCGATAGGGCCAGACTGGCGTGTACTGATGGGACAGACTGGCGTGTACCGATAGGGCCAGACTGTGCAGAGGACAGAATTCCTTCCAACTATCCATTGGCAAAATGCAATAATAGGCCACGTCAGACTTTCATCGCCTCCCTCTTCTCCTGCTCCAGCTCATCAAGCATGCAGCAGGCAACACTCTCACTCCAGAGGAAGGGAAGGAATGAAATGTTTGAGGAAAACTCTGGTAAAATAGAATCTTGGGCTGACCCGAACGCCTGAAGTCTTTCTGCAGAAAAATAAAACACACACAAGTGAGGAATATGTGAAGAGGAGGAGGAACAGAACGAACAGGGACTGAGAAAGACAGGAAGAGTGAGGGGGACTTGGTTAAAGCAACTAGGATCCTGAAGGATCATGGCAGGGTGGATATGGAGAGCACGTCTTTCTTTGTCCGAGAATCTAGAACTGTAAGCCACTGATCTGGACAATAATGTTTGATCTTCAGACGGAACGTGTCTTTGAAACACTTTGCAAAGGGGAGTGGAGGCAGCATTTTTTGTGGATATGTTTTAAGGCAGAGATAGGTAGATAGTAAACATGGAGGTAATAGGTTGGTGTGGGTGGATGGGAATGCAGAGGTGAGGTTAGAGCCAGATCAGCCGCGATCTACACTAAACAGCAGGCCGTGACTGAGGCTACTCCTGCTCTGACTTCATGAGGTCATAAGGAAATGTTAAGAAACAAAGACCTTAGTGTTGGAAAGGGCATTAAAGGTGGGGGGACAATGCATTCCCCACAACTCCTGGCTCACTGCCTTCACAAAGCCCCCACAATGCTGCTCGCTCTAGAAGATCTCAAATTCATCAGGTCATAAGCGATAGGAGCAGAATGAAGCCATCAGGTCCATCAGATCTACTCCGCCATTCAATCATGGCTGACCTATCTCTCCCTCTCAACCCCATTCTCCTGCCTTCTCCCCATAACCCCTGACACCTGTACTAATCAAGAATCTATCTAACTCTGCCTTTAGAATATCCATTGACTTGGCTTCCACAGCCGTCTGTGGCAACGAATTCCACAGGGAAATCTAGGGTTGGTTTGATTTTGACAGCTTTGGTGATGTGATATTTTATTACCAACCGGACACGGTACATCATGGATGAAATGGGATTACGATTATGAATGTAAAGAATGTTGTGTTTGTGAATGTTTCAGTGTGCGGATTGTGTGGTCGGAAGGTAGCCCATGTCGTGTCTCGTTGTGTACGGGGTCACCCAGGGGTCAACTTAGTCCTGTGGTTCTTGCATTTGATTATTGTTTGAATATTCAAAAGGAATTGCTCTTGGATGAATGGATCAGCAGCTCAAAGATGTAAAAATAGGTCCCCAAATGCAATGGTCTGATGCTTGAGTCAAATCCAATCAAATGCTCACTGTCAATAAAGCTGCATTGTCAACAAGTTGCAAAGCCTTGCTTTTATTTCCACTCGACTGTAGAGAACACCGACGCTCGTTCCAATACCGTGACATGGCATTGTGACGACAATGAGCAGGAGGATGTTAGACAAACATTGGCCTGGGTCCGTGTTGGTTATAAACATGAAACCAACAGCAGATGCTGGTAGAGTCTGAGAGGTCACGGGTCATCTGTGGAGAGAGAAGCAGAGACAATGGTTCAGGTATTTCATTACTGAATAACCACTAGCACTTTGGTCCCAAGAAGGGTCCAGACCTGAAGTGTCACCTGTTGTCCACAGATGCTGCCTGACCCGCTCCAGCAAATACTCCAGCATTTTGTGTATTTCTTTGTGTAAAACCAACATCTGCAGTTCCTTTAGTACTTTGGGTTTAATAGGAGTGCGAGTGCTGTCACGTTGCTATCACTCATTGAGAGTGAAGGGCACAGATTGTAATGATGAGAGACAGGGACAATGTCTGAAATGTCAGGGCTTTTAGACATTAAACAATGTCTTGCGGAATACTGGTTATGGGAGAAGGCTGTGTGGCCTTTCCATTAGTGAACGTATTGCATGTTGTAATGTCGAGATAGGCAGACGCCAGGTTGTGATGTTAACACAATACAGTCCAATGCTTGAACATGGTGCAGTGGCACAGCTAATGGGGTTGCTGCCTCACATCCCAGTGATCTCCGGTGCTATCTGTGTGGAGTTTGCGTGTTCTCCTTTGACAATTTGGGGTTTTCAAAGGTGGTCTAATGTATTCCCATCTGCCAAAGACGTTCAGGTTGGCTGGCTCACTGGCCATGGTGTAGACGATTGGTAGAATCTGGGGCAAGAATGTGGATAGAATAAGTTACCCACAGACTATGGGTAGAGCTTGAGCAGGCTAGGACTCTATTCCTTGGAGCGCAGGAGGATGAGGGGTGATCTTATAGAGGTGTACAAAATCATGAGAGGAATAGATCGGGTAGACGCACAGAGTCTCTTGCCCAGAGTTGGGGGATTGAGAACCAGGGTCATAGGTTTAAGGTGGGGGAGGAAGATTTAATAAGAATCTAAGGGATAACATTTTCACACAGAGGGTGGTGGGTGTATGGAACAAGCTGCCAGAGGAGGTAGTTGAGGCAGGGAATATCACAGCGTTTAAGAAACAGTTAGGCAGGTACATGGCTAGGACAGGTTTAGAGCGATGTGGACCAAATGCAAGTAGTCTTCAAGGTGATAAGAATTAGGCCATTCGGCCCATCAAGTCTTCATAGTCTTCAATCATGGCTGATCTATCTCTCCCTCCTAACCCCATTCTCCTGCCTTCTCCCCATAATCCCTGATACCCGTAGGTGGGACTAGTGTAGATGTGACTGACATGTTGGCCGGTATGGCAAGTTGGGCTGAAGGGCCTGTTTCCACAATGTTAGACTCTATGCCTCTATGTTGGATCACTCTAAACTGACATGGATTTGTTGGGAATACATCCTGTCCCTCTGTGTTGTAGATGGATCTGAGTTGTACGCTCTCGGCTGAGATGGAGGGTCAGGGTGATGGAACGGGCTTCAAGCTCTCCAGGTTCACAAGAGGAAAGGTTGTCTGTGATCCTGGGATTGATGCACTAAACCGTGAACCTATCTGGAAGATTAAGTCAGGGTCAAGTGTGATGACTCGTGGATTAATTGTTGATTTACAGCCATTAGACAAGTGGGCACGGTGGCACAGCGGTAGAGTTGCTGCCACCGTGACTACGGGTGCTGTCTGTATGGAGTTTGCACGTTCTCCCCGTGACCTGCGTGGGTTTTCTCAGGATGCTCCGGTTTCCTCCCACACTCCAAAGATATATGGGTTTGTAGGTTAATTAGCTTCTGTAAAATTGTAAACTGTCCTTAGTGTGTGGGATAGTGTTAATGTACGGGGTAATCGCTGGTCAGCGTAGACTCGATGGGCCAAAGGGCCTGTTTCTGTGCAGTATCTCTAAAGTAAAGTCTAGTCAAGTAGTGTGTGACGCTGTCTTGAACGCACCATTATTCACACAACAAGGGAAAGGGAAAGATGAAACCACGAACCACTGTCGGCGTGCACCATTGAAAGAGTTCCAGGTGTTCTTTGCATAGGACTATTTCCTGTTTACTTGTTTGTAGCCTTTACTTCCTTCTTGCAGGTTAATAAGGGAAACAACACGTAGATTATTTTTTATAATTGCATTTAATATCTGCTCGCTGCAAACAGTGTTGGGTTGTGTCGCACAACAAGGTCAACAGGAGGTGGATTGATCGCCAGTGGAACTGTTCACTTGCAGTTAGAATCTTCTCCAGGGTCTAAGATAAACACAAAATGCTGGAGCAACTCAGCGGGCCAGGCAGCATCTCTGGAGAGAAGGAATGGGAGAGGTTTCGGATCAAGACCCTTCTTCAGACTCTTGCGAAGCTACAGGGTGTGCATCAGGCTGCAGAACAGAGGTGTAGGAGAGAGGGAGGTTGGAGAATATAGGAGAAAGACACGGAATATGGACGTGCACAAAAGTAATTTGGCACATTTGCAAAGAGCGATTGCTAAATGCACTACCCAATTTGCTGAGCAGGGTGAGTGAGGAAACTCTTCAGGTCATCCTCTCTGTCAGAAGCAAGGCAATATGACATGTGCTGGGGGCTTGAATGGTCAGTCAGACTTGTTGGATGCTGGATGTTTAGTTTAGAGATACAGCGCGGTAACAGGCCCTTCAGCCCACCGAGTCCGTACCGACCAGCGATCCCCGCACACTAACACTATCCTACACACACTAGGGATAACTTACACTTACACCAAGCCAATTAATGGACAAACCTGTACATCATTGGAGTGTGGGAGTAAATCGAAGATCTCGGAGAAAACCAACATGGGTCACGGGGAGAACGTGCAAACTCCGTACAGACAGCACCTGTAGTCGGGATAGAACCCAGGTCTCTGGCGCTGCAAATGCTGTAAGGCAGCAACTCGACTGCTGTACCACCGTGACCCGATGTGGACTTGTACACGGACTTGGGGAGAACAGGACAGATCTTGACTTCTGCCTGTCCTGCTGTGTTACTCCAGCTTCCTGCCTTTCTCCAGAGATGCTGCCTGTCCTGCCGTTACTCCAACATTTTGTGTAGGTCTTGGCTGAGTTGACTTCCTGGCAACATAACAAATAGCTAATTGGGAAAGATATTCGAGAATCGTTGGTCTAGCTCCCACTAATCTAAGCCCAAAAAACATTCAAAGGGAAGCACAAACTATTGTAAAAATGATCACACCTACATTATGTTTAGTTTTCAGCAGTTGAATCACAATTTAGACAGGAAATCAGAATTACAGAGCATGACTATTTATTTGTAGAGCCAATGACAATGACAGATATGTCAATCATTACAGCATCTGTCACCTCAATGTCATCTTGTGAAGTTGCTTCTGCCACTTTTCAATCAATCACTGAACTAAAACACACTGAGCAGAATTACACTCGGGAACATATTGATAACGTCATATTCCCCAGTGTCCTGGCATGGATGGTAAAGAATGGCCTTTGATTCTGCAATCACCCCGTTCTGGAAACCTGATTCTAAACAGGAATGTGTAGGATGGAACTGCAGATGCTGCTTTACACCAAAGATAGACACAAAGTGCTGCAGTAACACAGTGGGACAGGCAGCATCTCTGGAGAGAAGAAATGAGTGATCTTTTGGGTCGAGATCATTCTTCATCTTCTAAACTGGAACAGTTGAATTCCTGTCCTGAAAGTGGATGATCTTTATCCCTTGATCTTATTCACAATACTGAACGATAACAAAAGATTCCTGCTCTTCCCGTTAAAAACCATAATTTCTCTTGCAAGAATATTTCCCCCAGATGTTTGCCAGAATGATGCTTTGACCTTCAGCCAGCTGTGGTGGTTTTCTTTTGTACAACGCCCATGATTTATGAAAAGATAGAGAGGCAACGAAGAAAGGAGCTGATCACAGCGGGTCCCAATGTGACAAGGTCTTTGATTGTCTCAAGCTGGCCTTCTCTAGATGAATCTCCGCACACGCTTGCAGCAACCTATTACTGTAGTTGATGGCAACATTGGCCATATTGGAATGTACACACAATTACTGGAATGTTTTAATTCAGTTCATGACATGCAGGGCTAATAATCTCTTGTGGAGCACTTGACTAACTTAATTAAACAGTGAAATGTAATAGCTGCACGTAAAGTTACCTGACATTTCGATGTAAAGTTATACAATGATAATCTGAATCTGAAGAAGGGTCTCGACCCGAAACGTCACCCATTCCTTCTCTCCGGAGAGCTGCCTGTCCCGCTGAGTTACTCCAGCATTTTGTGTCATTGGTGTAAACCAGCATCTGCAGTTCCTTCCTACACTTTCTATACTAACTATCGTTCCCAGGATAGAGAGACAGACTGGGCATGGATATTCAGGGGTCTAATTAGTTTCTGTAGCATCTTTACTTTTGTACTCAAATCCCCTTGAAATAAAGGCCAACATAATATATGCCTTGTTAATTATTTGCCTGGTCCACACTCTAACTTTCAGTGAATCAGGTCCCTGTGGACATTTACATTGTTTTAATCTTTCACCGTTTAGAAAAAAATGGTCCTCTAATGTTTTTCTGTGAAAGTGAAAGACTTCACATGTTTAGGAAGGAACTGCAGATGCTGGTTTAAACCAAAGATAGACACAAGAAGCTGGAGTAACTCAGCGAGTCAGGCAGCATCTCTGGAGAGAAGGAATTAGTGACATTTCGAGTCAAGACCCTTCTTGAGTCTGAAGAAGGGTCTCGACCTGAAACGTCACCCATTCCTTCTCTCCGGAGATGCTCCCTGAGTTACTCCAGCACTCTGTGTCTATCTTAGACTTCACATGTTGCCACATTGTGCCTTCATCAAGTGTCATCAACCATTCCCTTGACTTCTCAAAGTCCCTCCATCCTTCTCTACATCCTCGTCAGAGAGCAGCTCCTTAATGTCACTTTCACAGCACCAGAGACACACAAATACAACTCCCCACGTTAAAATATTCTCCCATTTTACTAAGGGCTGAAATGTCTCATTTGATCCTCTGTCTCAGCCATGCAAATCAGGCTGACGTCTAAAACTCTCAACTAGTGCAGCATAGTTTCAAGCATGAGTTAGTAAGGCCATGACATATAGCAGCCAATCATGCATTCCTGCTACAGACAGCGCTGCACCTGAATCAGTGTGATTATTCCATCAACCTGATGCCGGGCATTAGTCACTGGGCCAATCAGTCTACAGAGTCCTTACCCGTGGCTTAGGCAGGGCCTTGATTTAGAGCGGCAGCTGGAACTATCTTGAGGAGTTTGTGAACAGCTTCAGCTCTCCACCAATCTGCTCCAGCAGTTGTGTCACTTTGACCATTGGAAACAAACAATAACAGCTGCGTGTAAACCATCTCGTGTTCGTTATGTGAAGGAAGAAGAAGAGGGCCGACATTTCATTGTCCACATGTGACAAAAACTTAACCTTGTGGCTGATTAAAACATGGACAAAGGCAAATGCCACCGATATTTATTTTAATTTTTACCTTGACCTTATATTGACTTGGTTCCATAAATACCCCTGTATGTCCTAGGGTCTTGAGTTACAGCGGTAACTCTGTAATCTCTTTCCATTGCACCTCAATGCCAATCTCCCACCATCTTACGCTGCATATATCCCCACTCCACCAGCTTCCCATGTAATACCTGCCTTACTTTTCCTTCTGTAGTGGTCATCTCTGCTGTGGTCATCTCTGTAGTGGTCATCTCTAGTGGTCATCTCTACAGTGGCCATCTCTAGTGATCATCTCTACAGTGGTCACCTCTAGTGGTCATCTCCATAGTGGTCATCTCTACTGTGGTCATCTCTAGTGATCATCTCTACAGTGGTCACCTCTAGTGGTCATCTCATGTGGTCATCTCTGCTGTGGTCATCTCAAGTGGTCATCTCTAGTGGTCATCTCTGCTGTGGTCATCGCTGCTGTGGTCAT
Source organism: Okamejei kenojei (assembly GCA_035221665.1). Lineage (NCBI taxonomy): Eukaryota > Metazoa > Chordata > Chondrichthyes > Rajiformes > Rajidae > Okamejei > Okamejei kenojei. The sequence continues at coordinate 38,344,566 of CM069158.1, forward strand.
CACACAGTGGTAATTTCCATAGTGGTCATCTCTACTGTGGTCATCTCCAGTGGTCATCTCTGCTGTGGTCATCTCCAGTGGTCATCTCTGTAGTGGTCATCTCTGTGTTGTGGCCATCTCAGTACAACACACCCTTGGAGATTGACTCAGCGGAACAGACAGCATCTCTGGAGAGAAGGAATGGGTGACGTTTAGAGTTGAGACCCTTCTTCAGATGATGTGTCTGTCTTCGGGTTAAAGCAGCATCTGCAGTTCCTTCCTCCACACCCTGGGGGATTGCTGCTCTTCTACTCATTACCTGTCTGTCTGCTTTTATTCACTATATTTTTATGGGCTATTCAGTTAAATTTCCTCCTTTAATTACTGCTGTTTTCATCCCCTGTTCTTTGCCATCTGGAGTCGAGAGGGCGAGCTGCCAAATTCTTCCTTAGTGAGCTTCAGCTGAGAATATGTGTAGGAAGGAACTGCACATGCTGATTTAAACCGAAGATAGACACAAAATGCTGGAGTAACTCAGCGGGACAGGCAGCATCTCTGGACGGATAGAATGGATGATGTTTCGGGTCAGAAAGAAGACCGTTCTTCAGACTGTCCCGCTGAGTTATTCCAGCTTTTTGTGTCTGTCTTCAGTTGTGATGGGGAATGGCTCTGACTCTCTGCTGGTTGTATCAAGCAGCTCACTGAGCTTGTCGCTGTGTGTGACTACACCCAGTACCGCTGGCCTTTCCAGATCCCTAATGTCTACCTCACTGCAGTTGCATTTTCCCAAGGAGTCGCGCTTACTCCTCCCGTCGCCATGCAGACTGAATGACCTGGTAACATTCCTCTAATCCATGTTTCTCCCATCAATTCACACTCCCTTAACAAATGGGAATTGTGCAGCTGGAGTGTAAATAAGACTTTATAAAAACACATGCTGTCTTGCTGAGTGCACACAGCCACTGCTTGCAATCTGTTAGCAGAGAGTTACCAATGTGATACGTGGGAGTGGCAGGGGGCTGTTGCTCAGGCAGTGAGAGCCGTGGCGAAGACCACAGCGGGGGTGGGAGAGAAGATGCTTGATGGCCGGGTGTGGAGGAAGGAACCGCAGAAGCTGCTTTAAACCCAAGATAGACACAGAGTGCTGGAGTAACTCAGCGGCTCAGGTAGCATCTCGGGAGAGAAGGAATGGGTGACATTTCAGTTCTGAAGAAGGGTCTCGACCCAAAACATCACCCATTCCTTTTCTGCAGAGAGGCTGCCTGACCCACTGAGTTATTCCAGCTTTTTGTGTCCATCTTCATGCTTAATGGGAAGTCTGGTTATGTCTTCCCTGTTTCTTGGACTCTCCTGGTGACCAGGTCCATGTGACTTAGCTAAGCAACTTGTTTCATAAGTTCATAAGTGATCAGAACAGAATTAGGCCATTCGGCCCATTGAGTCTACTCCACCCTTCAATCATGGCTGATCTATCTTTGCCCTCTCAACCCAATTTACCCTCTCAACACTAGCAAGTTTGCGGATGACACAAAGCTGGGTGACAGTGTGAACTGTGAAGAGGATGTTAGGAGGTTGCAGGGTGACCTGGACAGGTTGAGTGAGTGGGCAGATGCCTGGCAGATGCAGTATAATATAGATAAATGTGAGGTTATCCACTTTGGTGGCAAAAACAAGGGTGCAGATTATTATCTCAATGGGGATAGGTTAGGTAAGGGGGAGGTGCAGCAAGACTGAAAGTTGGTGTGCAGGTACAGCAGGCAGTAAAGAAAGCTAATGGAATGTTGGCCTTCATAACAAGAGTATTTCAGTGTAGGAGTCGAGAGGTTCTTCTGCAGTTGTATAGGGCTCTGGTGAGACCACATCTAGGGTATTGCGTACAGTTTTGGTCTCCTAATTTGAGGAAGGACATCCTTGTGATTGAGGCAGTGCAGGGTAGGTTCACCAGATTGATCCCTGGGATGGTGGGCCTGTCATATGAGGAAAGATTGAAAAGACTAGGCTTGTATTCACTGGAGTTTAGAAGGATGAGGGGGATCTTATTGAAACATATACAATTATAAAAGGATTGGATAAGTTAGATGCAGGAAAAATGTTCCCAATGTTGGGCATCCAAAACCAGGGGCCACAGTCTTAGAATAAATGGGAGGCCATTTAAGACTGAGGTGAGAAAAAACGTTTTCAACCAGAGAGTTGTGAATTTGTGGAATTCCCTGCAACAAAGGGCAGTAGAGGCCAAATCACAGGATGGATTTAAGTGTGAGTTGGATAGAGCTCTAGGGGCTAGTGGAATCAAGGGATATGGGGAGAAGGCAGGCACGGGTTATTGATTGGGGACGATCAGCCATGATCACAATGAATGGCGTTGCTGGTTCGAAGGGCTGAATGGCCTCCTCCTGCACCAATGTTCTACGTTTCTATGTTTCTATGTTTCTAACCCCACGCAACAAAAGCTTTTCACTGTACCTCGATACACGTGACAATAAACTAAACCGAACTGTCTAATGATTGGTGGTGGGGGAACTAAAACCAAAGTAAGTCATCAATCCTGAGCTATTTGTTGAGTGGATCAATGCAGAGTAGCTTGTGGGCAGCAAATTCCACCCCCCCCCCCCCCCCCCCCCCACATCTCACCCCCTCACCCCCTGCCCCCCCCCACCCCCCCTCCCACACACCCCCTTCACCCCTCCCTCACACCTCACCCCTTCACCCCCCCATCCCACGCCCCACCCCCTCACCCCCCTTCACCCATCCCTTCTTGCTATCCCAACACAGACTATTAGTGGCCAAAGGTTCAAAGGTTATGGGGAGAAGGCAGGGGTGAGAGGCAAAGATAGATCAGCCATGAATGAATGCCAGAGTAGACTCGATGGGCCGAATGGCCAAATTCTGCTCCCATCACTTATGACCTTATGAAGTAAATGGGCGATTGGTTGTCAGATTGAGATTGTCCACATGTGATTGGTACAGGGGGCCAGACCGGATCCATTCCATTTGGTACGGGTCATTAGCACGCAGCATGCACTCGCCCGCTGGGAGAAGCTGCAACACATTTATTAGAAGTCTCACTTTGCTCCCTAACCTCCAGCAGGCAAGTCTGAGGATGTGGGGAACACACTCCACGCAGCACGAGCCTCTACCATCTGGAGAAAGAGCAAAGAGTGAGACGTCCCCTGAGCAAAGTGTTTGAAGGCAGCTTAATGCTTGCTGCAGTCCTGCAGCTGTTTGCAGCTGCTCCGAGCTTGCCCAGTGTGTACAGTCTCCGCATCTCAGTTGTTCAACAGAGGCAACTGTTAGAGTTGCTGCAGAGTTTGCCCCCAGTTTGGTTATCAACGGCAACAAAAGTGAAACTGTCTCGGCAGGCCCAAGTGTTCCTTCAGAAACAGCTGATGGCAGGAGAAGATTAGGCGTGGGCAATCGAGGAGGCAACCTCAGTCTCCTTCAGAGAGGCTGCTGGTCGAAACAGTGGTGTGCAACAAAGGGAGAGACTGTCTGAGAACATTGGGTTTGCCCCGTCACAGAGGACAGCTGATGTCGTCAGGCAATTAATAATGGAGAAACATTGATACAGGCAAGAGATGAAGACATATAGGATATGCTCCTTGGAAATTCATTGCCAAACCTCTCTGTAGCCACAGCTGCTGGACTGTAGTACGCACACAGGAGTCTGGACCAGCACAGGTTCCCTGCCCTCATCAATCCTTTCCTCCCCTCCTTCAGACCACTTTAACTTCAACCTCCGTGTCTCTGCTCCGTCCTTGCAAGTGAGCTGCATCATACCAAAGCCTCGATGGACAGGCATCTGTACAAGTAAGTCTGGTGTTCATACAAGTCTCCTTCATGAGTTTGACTGGAAGTTGCTATGGCTGCTTTAACTGGTGTCAATTCTAGTGTAATATTTTATTTCATGTTCCCATCCCTACTTGAAGTGATCATAGCGAGCTGACTGTTATTGGATGGCCAATTGCAGAATAATGAAAGGCCTGGATAGATTGGATGTGGAGAGGATGTTTCCACTGGTGGGAGAGTCTCGGACTAGAGGTCACAGCCTCAGAATTAAAGGGCGCTCTTTCAGAAAGGAGATGAGGAGAAACCTCTTTAGTCAGAGGGTAGTTAATCTGTGGAACTCATTGCCACAGAGGGCTGTGGAGGACAAGTCAGTGGATATTTTTAAGGCAGAGATAGACAAATTCTTGATTAGTACAGGTGTCAGGGATTATGGGGAGAAGGCAGGAGAAAGGAATTAGGAGGCAGAGATTAGCCATGATTGAATGGCTGAGTGAAGTAGATGGGCCGAATGGCCTAATTCTAGTCCTATAACTTGTGAGCTTGTGTGAACTTGTGTGACCCTGTTATTCTTGAGTAGAGGCTAGGGTTCATTGAGAGGTTTGTTGCTACATAATGACACTAAAGTGACCGTTGACCTTTGAACCCTTTGAGGGATGGGGAGAAAGCAGGAACGGGATGATCAGCCATGATCATATTGGATTTCGGTGCTGACTCGAAGGGCCGAATGGCCTACTCCTGCACCTATATTCTATGTTGGGCAAGAGCTTGGAGTAAATTATAAATGGAGAGACATCATGGATTGTGACAATTGCCGAGTGGCATTTCTGCAGATACTGAAAGATACATAGATTCATAGACAATAGACAACAGGTGCTGAGGAGGCCATTCGGCCCTTCGAGCCAGCACCGCCATTCAATGAGATCATGGCTGATCATCCACAATCAGTATTCCGTTCCTGCCTTCTCCCCATATCCCTTGACTCCGCTATCTTTAAAAGCTCTATCTAACTCTCTCTTAAAAGCATCCAGAGAATCGGCCTCCACTGCCATCTGAGGCAGAGAATTCCACAGATTCACAACCCTCTGGGTGACAAAGTTTTTCCTCATCTCTGTTCTAAATGGCCTTCCCCTTATTCTTAAACTGTGACCCCTGGTTCTGGACTCCCCCAACATCAGGAACACGTTTCCTGCATCTAGCGTGTCCAAACCCTTAATAATCATATATGTTTCAATAAGATATCCTCTCATCCTTCTAAACTCCAGAGTGTACAAGCCCAGCTGCTCCATTCTTTCATCATATGACTGTCCTGCGATCCCGGGAATTAACCTTGTGAATCTATGCTGCACTCAATAGCAACAATGTCGTTCCTCAAATTAGGGGACCAAAACTGCACACAATACTCCAGGTGTGGTCTCACAAGGGCCCCGTACAACTGCAGAAGGACCTCTTTGCTCCGAACATGCCATTAGCTTTCTTCACTGCCTGCTGTACCTGCATGCTTACTTTCAGTGACTGATTTACTGCGACACCCAGGTCTCGTTGTACTCCCTCTTTTCCTAATCTGACACCATTCAGATAATAATCTGCCTTCCCATTCTAACCTCACATTTATCCACATTAAACTGGATCTGCCCACTCACCCATCCTGTTCAAGTCACCCTGCATCCTCATTGCATCCTCCTCACAGTTCACACTGCCACCCAGACTGCAAGGAATGCTCAATCCACTCACCAGTTTGTTCTAAGGTGGAATATGGGCAAAAGTAAAACACAATTGACAAACCACAGACAGACACAGAATGCTGGAGTAACTCAGCGGGACAGGCAGCATCTCTGGAGAGAAGGAATGGGTGACGTTTCGGGTCGAGGCGCTTCTTCAGACTGATAAACCTCAACCTGCTTCATCTTCAGCAAGTAACTAATGCCCTTGTGAACGAAGCATCACAAATAAGCGCTGCAAACGTTGGAAAGATTGCAAATGCTCAAACCGTGCAAGACCTGCCCCCCCCAAAGCCTGTGGCCCTTTAATGACTCTTTCTGTGCGTCTTATTTCCTCAGGAGAGTTCCATAGTTTAAAAATAGCTGCGTGCCTCAGTGCATAAGGCTAAAGGTGAGCTAAATTGTAATAAAAGCCACTGCTACAATTTCTTTGTCCGTGCGCAGCCTGAGGTGATGTGGGACAAATCTGTGCCACCGTTTGCCTTGCACACTAACACTGGCGTCACAGAAAGACAATGCTAATCAACTTAGATTAAATTGCCGCTGCTTTTCCCGACATGTCACTTGGACTTCCTCATCTGTGTTACAAGGATATAGATGTAAACTCCACCATAGTCTTGACCCTACAATCTCGTCAGCTCACTGCTGCATCGCAAGGATGCTGCCATCATCTTGAGATTGGAACCTCAAAGTGAAGGTAGACACAAAATGCTGGAGTAACTCAGCGGGACAGGCAGCATCTCTGGAGAGAAGGAATGGGTGATGATTTGGGTCGAGACCCTTCTTCAGGCTGGTTAGGGGTAAGGGAAACGAGAGATACAGACAATGATGTGGAGAGATAAAGAGCAATGAATGTAAGATATGCAAAAAAGTGCAATAAAGGAAACAGGCCATTGTTAGTTGTTTGAAAAAGTGTCTCGACCCAAAATGTCACTCATTCAATAGACAATAGACAATAGGTCGAGGAGAAGGCCACTCGGCCCTTTGGGCCAGCACCGCCATTCAATGCGATCATGGCTGATCATCCCCAATCAGTACCCCGTTCCTGCCTTCTCCCCATATCCCCTGACTCCACTAGTTTTAAGAGCCCTATCTAGCTCTCTCTTGAAAGTATCCAGAGAACCAGCCTATACCGCCTTCTGAGGCAGAGAATTCCACAGACTCACCACTCTCTGTGAAAAAAGTGTTTCCTCGTCTCCATTCTAAATGGCTTACCCCTTATTCTTAAACATTCCCACTCTCCAGAGATGCTGCCTATCCCTCTGAGTTACTCCAGCTTTTTGTGTCCATCTTCGGTTTGAACCAGCATCTGCAGTTCCTTCCTACACATTGTTCGCTGTTTGTTGGGTGAAAACGAGAAGCTGGTGCGATTGGGTGGGGGAGGGATGGAGAGAGAGGGAATGCCGGGCTGCCTGGAGTTAGGGAGATCAGCATTCATACCACTGGCTGAGGCTTTTTCAGATTGCCATTGAGTACTTCGTGGCTGCTTTGTAACGAGGAATACAGAGCTGCAGCATTCTGGCTAAGATTCATCCCTTGAGCTGCTCCAACAGGATGTTTGTGGAGTGTTGCTGTGAGCTAATTAACTGGTGCCTACAAATAGAACCACAGGCTAGCAATCACAGCGAGACACAGTGAAGTTGCCCAGAGTGAGACGTGGCCACGATTACATAGGTGGTCAGTGCCTGCTTTCAATTATGCTCATAATAGTCAAAGCAAATTACTATCATGGAATAGGAACCACTTTACAGCCAGAGAGGGTGCAGCAATTGTGGCTGTGAATATAGATGTAATTGGTGCAGGGAAAGGCAAAGTATTGGGCCCTATAATACTCTACTTCCGTTGTGCAATATTGCAAGGTGTTGTGATCCATGTGCCAAGCATTTACCGTCATTATATCTGCTCAGTCAGTTGCAGACCTCGCTATTATAACATGGCTACTGGTGATAAAGATACTGGGTTTAATGCAAGGACAGTCATGGGAGGATTCGAACACTCCCAACTCCAGGAGATTTCACAGGCGCTCAGGGACAATCAGACAACCAGTTCCGCTCGGCCAGTTTTCCTGCAGCTGCTTCTGTGGGAGAGACAATTCCCCCATCCTGTCCCGCTGGTGTGTGTCTGACCATTGGGTCAATGGCCCTATGACCACTAAGTGTTAGCAATGTTTAAAACAGGAAGCCTGTTCCTCTGAGCCCCTGCGGCAGTGATTGGCCCCAGAGGTCCAGTAAATCTACGCTTTCACCATGTTGCAGTGTTTACACACCAATAACCAAAGTAATGATGTTACAGACTAATCATGACTGGGTCTTGGTGCCTGCGGGCTGTTTATCACCGAGCACATCCCGGCCAAGTCTCATCCATGTACGCACATGTAAATATTTAGCTGCCGACACAGGGACGAAGGCAGCAACAGAAACTACACTGATCTCTGTTGCTCCCTGACAGCCGAACGCTGAATGTGACCAGCACCCTGTGACCAGGTGGCCCAATGTGACCATGTGGTCCCAACCCTGTGACCAGGTGGCCCAATGTGACCAGCACCCTGTGACCAGGTGGCCCAATGTGACCAGCACCCTGTGACCAGGTGGCCCAATGTGACCCAGCACCCTGTGACCAGGTGGCCCAATGTGACCCAGCACCCTGCCAGCCCCAAGAGTTCACCAAACTCAGAACAGACCAAAACGTAGAAGCAAGGATCTGCAGATGCTGGTTTATACCAATGATAGACACAGAGTGCTGGAGTAACTCATCGGGTCAGGCAGCATCTCTGGTGAACATGGATATGTGATGTTTTGGTCAAGCCCCCTTCTCCAGTCTGAAGAAGCATCCCAATCGAAATGTCAACTGTCCATGTTCTCCACAGATGCTGCCTGTCCCACTGAGTTACTCCAGCACTCTGTGAAACGTCACCTATCCATGTTCTCCACAGATGCTGCCTGTCCCACTGAGTTACTCCAGCACTCTGTGAAACGTCACCTATCCATGTTCTCCACAGATGCTGCCTGTCCCACTGAGTTACTCCAGCACTCTGTGAAACATCACCTATCCATGTTCTCCACAGATGCTGCCTGACCCACTGAGTTACTCCAGCACTCTGTGAAACGTCACCTATCCATGTTCTCCACAGATGCTGCCTGTCCCACTGAGTTACTCCAGCACTCTGTGAAACGTCACCTATCCATGTTCTCCACAGATGCTGCCTGACCCACTGAGTTACTCCAGCACTCTGTGTCTATCTTCATGGCAGACCAGCCCTGTCCTGTGCCCTGCCTGATGGAACAGCCACGTACAAAGGCAGTGATGTAACACTTGTCTTACTTTGTTCAAAGGATGTGTCTCTAATCTTCTCAGATATAATGTAACACTGATCTGGCAGCCCGGACCTCCCCATGTCCAAGTTCTTATTGCAACACTGACAGCTGCGGCTGACTATTTGGTTTAGGATCTAAGCCAGCTTGGCCTCTGTGCTCTTTGTGGTGTAAGTGATCCGTCAATGTTACTGGAGGAAATGCCTGATTGCAAGGACCCTGGGCAGCAGCAGGTGGTGGTGGGTTGAGTGGACTATGGGGATAATTATATGATTCAGCCAGACCTCCCAGAGAAAGTTCCTGGCCACGGGGACCACCAGCGTTTGCTTTCCTGAGTGATGAACCATGAGGCAATGGTAGGGCAGTGGTCTGTCTCATCCCAACAAAGGATGTTAGAATCACATCAAAACCCCACAGAGAAGGGGCATTATTCCATAGTGGTGTGGAGTCCTGACCCTCCACCATCCAGCACAGTGACCACAGCTATGGTGGTGTCCAAACCCAATGACCACTAACTACCGCTATGAAGAACAAGGATTTCAGGGCGGCACGGTGGCGCAGCGGTAGAGTTGCTGCCTTACAGCGCTTGCAGCGCCGGACACCCGGGTTTGATCCTGACTACGGGCGCTGTCTGTACGGAGTTTGTACGTTCTGCCCGTGATCTGCGTGGGTTTTCTCCAAGAACTTTGGTTTCCTCCCACACTCCAAAGACGTGTGTGTGTAGGTTAGTTGGCTTGGTGTAAAAAACTGTCCCCATTGTAGGATAGTGTTAATGTGCGGGGATCGCTGGACATATAAACCTTCATATGTTGTGTTTCACTGCACAATGCTAATGTCCAAATTAAATGGTCAATTGGAAGCAAAAATTAGAATTGAAATAGTGTGTTGAGTTGAGAATTTGTTTATGATTATTTGTGATTAGCCACTTCACAGGCTGTACAGCTTTGCTCTGAGTAGATTTTGGATTCCTCTTTGATGCGTACATGATAGTATCTGACTACTACTCATTCAGTTGAGCACAGTGGGAAGGTCATAAGGAATAGGAGTAGAATTAGACCATTCGGCCCATCGTCTACTCCGCCATTCAATCACGGCTGATCCATCTCTCCCTCCTAACCCCATTCTCCTGCCTTCTCCCCATAACCTCTGACACCCGTACTAATCAAGAATTTATCTATCTCTGCATTAAAAATATCCACTGACTTGGCCTCCACAGCCTTCTGTGGCAAAGAATTCCACAGATTCACCACCCTCTGACTAAACAAATTTCTCCTCATCTCCTTCCTAAAAGAATGTCCTTTAATAGTAAGATTAAACGAGAACTTACCAAGTTCGAAGGTTGATCTTTATTTTTTGAGGAGTCGCGGTGAGGGATTTCGTGAAGACCCCGCCAGCACGCATGCGCGACATCCTTCAAAGCAGCGGTGTGGAATCACAGAGCGCACCATGACTGGAAATAGTAAGATGAAGAACGTAGAACTTCCCAGTTGACCTTATGGGGGGCACGAAATCCCTCACCGCGACTCCTCGTAAAATAAAGATCAACCTTCGAACTTGGTAAGTTCTCGTTTAATCTTATTATTTTATTTCGGAGTCACGTGAGTGACTTCGTGAAGATTTCAAAGCTCTGTGATTTCACACCCTGGACAACGTCCATGCTTATCACACTGCCGCAATTATGATGGAGGAAGGCTGTTAATGCAGTCCAGTCTGAACAGGCTGAAAAATAATGCATATTTATTTAACAAATAATAATAAACAAATAACCCCTAACTCGGGGACAAACATTCACCGAGCGGCTCCCAGCACGGCTTCTGCGAACGTTATGGGGGCGACCAGTGGTTTTTTGTAGAACCTTTGGAAGGTTGCTTCACTAGCCCAGCCCGCGGTGGCGAGGATGTGGTCCATGGGCACCTCCATGGCCCTTGCCGCTGATGTGGATGCAGCCCTGGTAGAGTGAGATTTTAAAATGTTAGTAGCAACTCCTGCTGCATCCAACACCACCCTGAGCCACCTGGCGATAGTCTGCACAGTCACCCGGTGATGCAGAGATTTGTGGCTGATGAGGAGCCCCTGCTCCATCTTCCTAATGGTTCGTGTAGTGCGGATGCAGAGGCGGAGATGGGTGACTAAGCAGAGGGTGGCATCAGTGGGGTACGCCCGAAACTCCAACTGCAGCCCATGAGGCCCAGGCCTGTGCTGCTTCAATAGGTCCTGGACAAAGAAAGTCACCTGTGCAGGGGTGGAGACCATGCTATCCAGCCGCAGCTTTTGTAGTGCCTGTACTCATTGAGCTGTAGTCAGTGCCATCAGCATCACCACTTTGAGGGTGAGCTGTTTGAGTAGTAACTCGGTCATTGGAGACCAGCTCCTCAGTAGGGTCAGAACGATCCCTACGTCCCAGATGAAGTTGTATCTGGGCCGTGGAGGGTTGGTATTAAACACTCCCCTCATAAATTTAGACACTGGGTGGTTTGAGCCTATACCTATGTCCAGGTATGAGGACAGTGCACTCCTGGCGCTGTTCATGGCACTGTAGCTAAGACCCGCATTGTAATGAAGGCCCGCTAGGAATTCCAGGACATCAGGGATTGTTGCCGAGTTGGAGGTCGTGTTGGTACGGGAGCAGAAGGCCTCCCACTTCCTGACCTGTGTGAAGTACTGCCTCCGGGTTGATGCTCGGCATGATGCCGAGATGAGTTCCATGGCTCTTGGTGATATGCTGGCCTTGACGAGCGGCCCCTTTAGAACCTGCAGGCCAACATGTTTAGGTGAGCATGGCATGGGTGACTGTCCCCCGTAATGGGGTTAGTAATTAATTTGGGGTGTTTACCAAACTGAAGTCACGGACGTTTCAAAATTTTGAGGACCATCGGGTACCATGGCTGCGTAGGCCAGTCGGGAATGATCAAAATGCCAGTTGCAGAATCCAATTTAATTTTCTGCAATACCTGACTGATGAGGCAGAATGGGGGAAATGCGTAGCAAAACCATTTCCCCCAATGGTGAGAAAAAGCATCCATAGCCACTGCCCCAGGGTCTGGTTCCCAAGACACATACGTTGGTATCTGATGGTTCAACCTGGACGCAAAGAGGTCAATATCTGGTGTGCCATAGTGAGCTATAATTTCAGTAAAAATTTGGGGATGCAACATCCACTCGATGTTATCATTGAACACTCGTGACCTGGTGTCCACCACTGTATTGAGCTTCCCTGGCAAATAGGTCGCTGTGATCCAAATATTTCTCTCAATGCACCAGTGCCAGATTGTGTTTGCCAATTCATCACAAGAAAACGACCTGATACCACCCATATGATTGATATAAGCCACCACCGTTGTGTTATCTATTTGGAGGCGGACATGTAAGTCCCGTGAGTTAGTACAGTAAGCCCGTAGTCCTTGGAAAGCCCCTAACATCTCCAGATAATTTATCCCTTGTGTCTGGAGGAGGGTAGACTCGTGAGGGTCCCATCTGCCATCACAACTGGACATGGTGTCAGTTGCACCCCAACCTTGTGCGCTTGCGTCAGTCTGTAGCACGACGGATGGGTTGCTAACAATGATGGGTCTGTGACTGTGACACTCACTAATATTGTCAATCCACCATTGTAGCTCAGCTCTAGCCTGATGTGGCAACCGTATTGGTCTATCAAAGTGCCCAGCATTTGCTTTTAATGCTGCGATCTTTGCTCTTTGTAAATTTTAGTAATGTAACGGTCCGAATTGCGCAGCTGAGAATGTAGCTACCAGCTTCCCAATCACCTTTGCCGTTTGCCGGATAGTTGGAACCCTGGCGCAAGCAAGGCTATAGCACGCTTCTTTTATGGCTATAGTTTTGTTGTTCGGGATAGTGATCATCATTAAGGTTGTGTCAAGGGTGAAACCCAGGTAATCCATAATTTGAGAGGGGTGCAGTTTGGATTTGTCCGGATGGGTTACAAACCCTAGCGTCTCGAATAAAGATTTGGTCGCTGTAACTGCCAGCGTAGCCAATTGGAGGGTCTGACCCACGATAAGGATATCATCTAAATACGCCATGACGATATAATTTTGTTGTCGGAGGAATGCCACTATGGGTTTCACTAATTTGGTACATAGTCTGGGGGCTGTGGTGAACCCATTAGGTAATGCTTTGTATTTTCCACAACTGTCCCTTCCAGACAAATTTCAGGAACTTCCTGTGCGATTCTGTGATGGGAACTGTATAGTATGCATCTTTTAAATCGATGCAAGCCATAAAGTACCCCGGGTAAAGCATCTGCTGTTTCGAAGGTATCCATTTTAAAGTGGGTATATTGTACAAAAGTGTTCAACTCGGTTAGGTCTATGATAATCCGACACCCCCCACCTTTTTTGGTTTTTGTGAAGATGTTGGACACAAACGCAAGGGGTTCGTGCGTCGTTTTGCCAATCACCCCTTTGGCTGCTGGCCGTAAGATTTCAGCATGTCCTGCCTTTATCTCATTCTGAGAGAGTGTAAAAAGTCGCTGAGGTGCATGCTGTGTAGAGGGAAGTTGACCATCAATAAACTCTATGACATAACCATGAACACTTTGTAGAATAAATGTGTCAGTGGTGAATGTATCCCAAGCACCCCTAAATGCCCGCAACCGTCCCCCGACTTGTGCGGGAAGAAGTGCCACTGCCTGAATGGAACCAGACCCCCTTACCTCCATGGTTAACGGCGGGTCCTGGCGTATGGCGTTTTGGGGGGGCCTTGCGGTGGTTGTCGTGACGGTGGCCGCATCTTCCATGCGGGCCGCTGCAGGCCTTGCCCTAAAAAAGGCCGCTGCGATTGGGGAAGTGGAGGGCGGATAGGTCGTTGGTGTCCTATCCGGCTGGCGTGGCTTCCAAGTAGTGTGTGGTTGTTGACGTGGGTGGGGTTTAGCCGGGGGAGGTTTCATTAGTCCCACAGTTTTGGCCTCCTCTTCGAGTTCTTTGACTTGCTTGGAGAGGTCTTCCCCAAACAGATGAGGTGGTGGAGCGGTGGATGGACGGCACAACCCTGCAAATTTCGGGTTGAGGGTGGGCCGGATGGAGCTCTTGCGCAGGCAGTTGATTTCAAACTGGGCGTTGCACAGAAGTGCCAGGGCATCCTGCTGCTCGCTGGTCACATTATCCCCATCGAGGGTCCTGGCATACGCCGTAATGCCCGTCGACAGGAGCTTCAGGATCCGCTGGAGACGGACATCCTGCATCTTGGTGGTCGTGCTCAAGTGTCCCCAGATCTGGGCATTAACCGTGGGAATACTGAGATTGATGCAGTTCTCAGGCGGTTTAAATTTGTCCATGGTCTCATTGAGTACCTGACCCTGAAGCTGGTGAGTGGTCAGGTAATTAATGGTGCCCGCCAGTTTGTGGTGCAGTGGCTCCCCAGTGTGTGTGGCCGTGGCAGATTTACCCACCACGTCCAGCATGTCCTCCTCGTGCTCCGGCTCTGCGGCCTCCGGCAGTCCCGGGTCTGAACGGGCTCCTGGCATGGCTAGTGAAGGCCCGAGACTCCCGTTCATCCTGGACCCCGTCCCGCTGGAGGAGTTGCTCCACCAAGAGCTCCAACCGCTCAATGTGACCGTCCCCGCTACTCGCGGCGGACAAGCCGACTTCCCCAGGCTCTTCAAATTCTCTGGGGCTTCCACCATCGGACCACACCTCCATAAGATGCAGACTAGGGTCCGAAGGTAGGTGTCGTGGGCTACTGCCCCTGTAGGCCCATACGACTCCTGCACGGACTCTCCGCTAGTCGGCCTTCGAGCGGACTGTGGCGGTCCACCTGCCCGGTAGGAAGGCAGTGGAGATGAATCGGCGCCGGCCCCCGGAACCTGGCTCCCCGAAGTCCGTGCAGGCTTACCTCCACTGTCGCCCAATGTTCTGCGTGGAGGCGCATGGTCGGCAGCTGCCAGAGCTAAGCTAACTGTCAGGCTAACTCGACGCAGCAGTAGCTCTGCCAGACTGCCCCACGGCAGATCTCCCTGGCAGTTGTACGTGGAGGGGTGCGGCTGCTGGGCTCCCCTGTAGCGCAGCCGTTCCCCGGCCCGGTCCCCGTGGGTCTACTGCAACTCGGGGTGAGTTCGCTGGTGGTGAGTGAGGCACCTGTCCACGTACCTGTCTGCTCCCCCGCTTCCTGGGGGATGGGGGCACGAAGTCTGGGTCGGTAGTATCCAGCTCCAGTGCGGACATCCATTCAGGAGATAAGTCGGAAGCGCCCGACTTCCGCACCCTTACCCCCGACCGTCCGGATGCTGCCGGTGGTGCTCGCAGCTCCGGTGAAAGAGGCCGCTGGCTTGTCGGTGCCCCGCGGCTCCTGGAGAGTTTCGCCTTCCCTTTGCCTTTGACGTCCATCCTGTACCAAGTAAAGGTTAGTGGACTTACCTGAACGGCCTTTTGAAGGAGCTGATGGAGAGAGCACACTCCCCCCCCCCCAGCTTGTCGAAGCAAATGTGCGCGACGATATGTCGGGCATGCGTGCTGGCGGGGTCTTCACAAAGTCACTCACGTGACTCCGAAATAAAATTCTGAGTTCCCTCTCGTCCTAGACTCTCCCACTAGTGGAAACATCCTCTCCACATCCACTCTATCCAGGCCTTTCACTATTCCGTATGTTTCAATGAGGTCCCCCCTCATTCTTCCAAACTCCAGCGAGTACAGGCCCAGTGCCGACAAACGCTCATCATATTTTAACCCACATTCCTGGGATCATTCTTGTAAACCTCCTCTGGACCCTCTCCAGAGCCAGCACATCCTTCAGTGATGCATATGAGCAGGTTTACGGGAAAACAGCAGTCTGTACCGAGCTGTTCACCACGCTGTGTTTCTGATCAGTGAATAAAGTATTGATTAACCTACAAATGGAACAAGAACGGCCTCTTTGTTGCTGAAGTCTTCTGTTAACAGCAGTATAATTATGCATTATGCAATTTGTACTGCTTTTGTTTTCCTGCGTTTGAACAAACTAAATCATTACTAATTTTCCTCATGAACTGTTTGTGTGATAATAGATTCTAAAAGGAATGTTGATAGTTCAAAAGAGTCTTTTGAAATTACCTGATTTCCACCGACAGTTTTACAAGTACGACAGCTGTGGAAATGATTTTGAGAAATGTTAGTGGTGTAGGTGTGTAGCGACCCCTTCACCAGCAGGCTGTCGTTCCATTGTCACTGCAGCCTTGGGTCAGGTTCAGCTTTGGTTTGCGAGTGCGTGGCTTAAGCTGGCAGCCTGGTGACAAGGCTCTTCAGTTTATTGTCACGTGTACCGAGGTACAGTGAAAAGCTTTTTGTTGCGTGCTAATCAGTCCGCGGTAAGCCAGTGCATGATTACAGTCGAGCCATTTACAGTGTACAAATACCAGATAAGGGAATAACGTTTAGTGCAAGGTAAAGCCAGCAAAGATAGACACAAAATGCTGGAGTAACTCAGCAGGACTGGCAGTATCTCTGGAGAGAAGGAATGGGTCCCTGATCTGCTGAGTTACTCCAGCATTTTGTGTCTATCTTCAGTTTAAACCAGCATCTGCAGTTTGTTGCTACACACAAAGTCTGATGAAGGATAGCCTCATCACCAGGGCTGTATGACACATACAATTTCTCTAGAGTGTGTCGGATAGTGCTAGTGTGCGGGGATCAATGGTCAGTGCAGACTCGGTGGGCTGAAGGGCCTGTTTCCATGCTACATCTCTAAACTAAACTAAACTTAACCACAGCCGATCAGTTTATCACAAAGTATCTGTCATCATTGTTTAATGAACCATCAGCTAAATTGCAAATAGTTTGCAGGAATGTTTTGACTTTCATTTGCTGCAAGTTGACTTGCTTTGGCTATATGGCATTGCTTTCAGTATCAGGAGGCAACAGTGAATAACCAGGTGTTATCGTGCTACAGTACATTAGCTATAGTACTAATGCTTGGTTCTATAGTACTGATGCATGGTTCTATAGTACTAATGCATGGTTCTATAGTACTAATGCATGGTTCTATAGTACTAATGCATGGTTCTATAGTACTGATGCATGGTTCTATAGTACTGATGCATGGTTCTATAGTACTGATGCATGGTTCTATAGTACTGATGCATGGTTCTATAGTACTAATGCATGGTTCTATAGTACTGATGCATGGTTCTATAGTATGATGCATGGCTATAGTACTGATGCATGATGCATGCTATAGTACTGATGCATGGTGCTATAGTACTAATGCATGGTTCTATAGTACTGATGCATGGTTCTATAGTACTGATGCATGGTTCTATAGTACTGATGCATGGCGCTATAGTACTGATGCATGGTTCTATAGTACTGATGCATGGTTCTATAGTACTGATGCATGGTTCTATAGTACTGATGCATGGTTCTATAGTACTGATGCATGGTTCTATAGTACTGATGCATGGTTCTATAGTACTGATGCATGGTGCTATAGTACTGATGCATGGTTCTATAGTACTGATGCATGGTTCTATAGTACTGATGCATGGTTCTATAGTACTGATGCATGGTTCTATAGTACTGATGCATGGTTCTATAGTACTGATGCATGGTTCTATAGTACTGATGCATGGTTCTATAGTACTGATGCATGGTGCTATAGTACTGATGCATGGTTCTATAGTACTGATGCATGGTTCTATAGTACTGATGCATGGTTCTATAGTACTGATGCATGGTTCTATAGTACTGATGCATGGTTCTATAGTACTGATGCATGGTTCTATAGTACTGATGCATGGTTCTATAGTACTGATGCATGGTTCTATAGTACTGATGCATGGTTCTATAGTACTGATGCATGGTTCTATAGTACTGATGCATGGTTCTATAGTACTGATGCATGGTTCTATAGTACTGATGCATGGTTCTATAGTACTGATGCATGGTTCTATAGTACTGATGCATGGTTCTATAGTACTGATGCATGGTTCTATAGTACTGATGCATGGTTCTATAGTACTGATGCATGGTTCTATAGTACTGATGCATGGTTCTATAGTACTGATGCACTATAGTACTGATGCATGGTTCTATAGTACTGATGCATGGTGCTATAGTACTGATGCATGGTTCTATAGTACTGATGCATGGTTCTATAGTACTGATGCATGGTTCTATAGTACTGATATAGTACTGATGCATGGTGCTATAGTACTGATGCATGGTTCTATAGTACTGATGCATGGTTCTATAGTACTGATGCATGGTTCTATAGTACTGATGCATGGTTCTATAGTACTGATGCATGGTTCTATAGTACCATGCATGGTTCTATAGTACTGATGCATGGTAGTACTGATGCATGGTTCTATAGTATGATGCATGGTTCTATAGTATGCATGTTCTATAGTACTGATGCATGGTTCTATAGTACTGATGCATGGTTGCTATAGTACTGATGCATGGTGCTATAGTACTGATGCATGGTGCTATGGTACTAAACGTGGGCGGCCACGGTGGCGCAGCGGTAGAGTTGCTGCCTTACATCGTTTGCAGCACCGGAAATCCAGGTTCGATCCCGACTACAGGTGCTGTCTTTACGGAGTTTGTACGTTCTCCCCGTAACCACGCGGGTTTTCTCCGAGATCTTCGGCTTCCTCCCACACTCCAAAGATGTACAGGTTTGTAGGTTAATTGGCTTGGTGTAAGTGTAAATTGTCCCTAGTGTGTGTAGGGTAGTGTTAGTGTGGGGATCGTTGGTTGGTGCCGTCTCGGAGGGCCGAAGGGCCTGTTTCCGCGCTGTATCTCTAAACTAAACTAATGCATGGCACTATAGTACTTTTTTGGTGACTTAATAGGTTAGTGCATGAACTGCTAGTCGTCTGTTTTGATCTGGACATGTGAGGGCTTTCTCTCTGTACAGAGCGTGTGAGAGAGAGCTATCACAGAGTGGGGCAGGTTGGAGGTAAAGGGCAGAGGAGGGGGGAAGCAGAACTCACAAAAGGAGAGCACAAAGACCGATGTTCCTGAGTGGTTTGAAACGTCAGAAGACAAATTGCCGGATCACTCTGATGCACGAGATACCCAGTGCCCGAGTGGAAACAACCGCAGGTTCTGGTTTACACCAAAGAGACAGGCAGCATCTCTGGGGAGAAGGAATGGGTGACATTTCAGGTGTAGACCCTTCTTCAGACTGGACTGTTTAGTGGGCACAGAAGTTGCAAGGCCTTAGCCTGAGCTTTCCCACTCTGCCACAAGGTGGTGCTGCCCCTGCCATGGTGGACAATGACCAGTGATGGGATGGTGCTCCTGGTCAGCCTATAGTCAGTAGAGGTCATCATGTCCACACCACATGGAGAAGCCTGGTCTTCACAACGCTCCATGCCCTGCCCAACTCCATATTCCCCAAGGGTACACAAAAGGCTGGAGAAACTCAGCGGGTGCAGCAGCATCTAAGGAGCGAAGGAGATAGGCGACGTTTTGGGTCGAGACCCTTCTTCAGACTGGTCAGGGAAACGAGAGATATAGACAGTGATGTGGAGAGATAAAGAACAATGAATGAAAGATATGCAAAAAAGTATTGATGATAAAGAGAACAAGCCATTGTAAGCTGTTTGTGGTGTGAAAATGAGAAGCTGGTGCGACTAGGGTGGGGGAGGGAGATAGAGAGAGAGGGAATGCCAGGGCCGGAGGGCTGAGGGAGAGGTGGGAAGGGGAGGAGACAGCAAGGGTTAACAGAATTGAGACAATTCAATGTTCAAGCCCAGTCCATATTCCCCAAGGCTTTGCCCAAAACCATGCTGCTAATGAATGTGTAGGAAGGAACTGCAGATGCTGAAGAAAGACACAAAAATATGATACGATACGATAGAACTTTATTTATCCTAGGAGGGAAACTGAGGGAAAATGCCGGAGTAACTCAGCGGGACAGGTCTCCCCTCGGGAAAACTAACCCACCTCATCCCGCCTCTTCTCAGAATTGTAACCCCCCAAGCCTGGATACTGCCTCATCAATGTCCTGCATCTTCTCCAAGTGCAGTCACACCTTCCCCTTGTACCAACACAGAGGGTGGAGCCACACAGTGGCACCAGAGGCCTTAGCAATGTGTCATAAAATTGTATCATAACCCCCCGGTCTGATATTCTCTGGTATTCTTTTGCACATGAACCAAGCCTGGAAATATTCCCCCTCACGCAAGCCGTGCCTGTAGTTTGCATCGGCTGAAGTAACAAAGTTAGAGGCTCCAATGAGTGATTGGATTTGCTGCTGAGTTAGAGCATCATCATTATCTGTTGAGACAGGTAGTTCTGAAGCCGCCTCTCACTTGCTGATGACTTCTCAAAAGCTCTCCTTCAAGCTACATGCCAAATCAATGAAAAATCTTTAGCCAATCAACCCATTACTGTTCCAGAAACTCATTCCAGATCCCAGCTAATCAACGGAGCAACCACCCTAGTGGTTCAATGAGAAGCTCACTCATTTTATTGCTGAACACTACATTTCCTTCGTGAAAGTTATCCAATTAAATCTTGTTTAGTTAATTTTGTTGGAATTAAATGTACATCGGTATCAATGGTCCAGGGGGAGCCAACGCATCTACCCTTCGCACCGGAGCCCTCGCCCTGGTATACAGTGCTGCCGAGTACGCTGCACCAGCATGGTGCAGGAGTGTACACACACGCAAGCTTGATACCACACTCAATGAGACATTGGGGATCATCACTGGCTGTCTGCGGCCTACTCCATCAGAGTTCCTCCCTGTGTTAGCTGGCGTAGCACCTGCAGCCCTGCGCAGAGAGCACCTAACCCACAGCCTGGTGAACAAAGCCTCAATGGACCCAAATCATACCCTACACAACCTTGCCCAGTACTCCAACCCGGATCGTCAACGCCTGCCCTCCCGGCGCCCCTTCTCTCGTCATGCTGCATCTCTTCGTAGCTCCGATTTCAACATGCTAAGAGCATGGAGAGCCTGCTGGCAGGACACCCAACATCCCGCCCAAATGACCGTCTACCCAAACACACTGTTGCCACCTGGTGCAGAACTGGTCCGCAGAGAGTGGGTTACACTGAATCGTCTGCGAACTGGTGTTGGGCGTTTCAATCATAACATGAAACGTTGGGGACTGCGCCCATCAGCAGCCTGTACTTGTGGACACCCCGACCAGACCGCACACCATGTAATCCACGACTGTCCCACCCTCAGCCCACCAGATACCACTACCATCGACCTGACCAACCCCAATCCTGACACAGTGAACTGGCTGCGACGCCTGAATCAAACTGTGTAACTGACTCATACGCAAGAAGAAGAAGAAGAAGAATGGTCCAGGAGGATTTAATCGGTTTACGGTGGCGCAGCGGGTAGAGATGCTGCCTCACAGCGCCAGAGTGCCGGGATCGATCCTGGCTACGAGTGCTGTCTGTACGGAGTTTGTACACTCTCCGTGTGACCTGCGTGGGTTTCCTCCGGGTGCTCTGGTTTCCTCCCACTCCAAACATGTGTAGGTTTGTAGGTTCATTTGCCTTAGGTAAGAATTGTAAATTGTGTCTGGCGTGTGCAGGAAAGCGTTAATATGCAGGGATCGCTGGTCGGCGCGGACACGCTGAGCCCAGGGGCCTGTTTCCTCGTGATATCGCTGTATTGCTGTATCTCTAAACTAAACCAAGTTACAAATCAGCCCTAAGGACTATACATCTGTGTTGAATGTATGTGTGTCTTGAAACAGTGCATCAATCTGTGTTTGTGTCTGCCTTGCTCATTGCAGCCCCTGTGGGGACCAACCCTCCGGCATCACTTGACCCTCTGAAGGGAAGCAGTCCTTCAGGCACTGAGGACCATGGGGTAACTTGCTCTGGTCTCCACGGTTTGTTTATCGAGCTGGATCATCTCACTCAGGGGGATGCATCACATCCCACACAAGTCCGTCCAACCTCTGACCAAACCACCAACAGCAGGTTTAGTTTAGTTTACATATAGAGCGCAGAAACAGGTCCTTCAGCCCACCGGGTCGCGCCGACCAGCGATCTCCGCACATTAACACTATCCCGCACGCACTAGGGACAATTCACGCATACACCAAGCCAATAAACCTGCACGTCTTTGGAGTGTGGGAGGAAACCGAAGATCTCTGAGAAAACCCACGCTGGTCACGGGGAGAACGTGCAAACTCCGTACAGACAGCACCTGTAGTCAGGATCGAACCCGGTTCTCTGGCGCTGCAAGCGCTGTAAGGCAGAACTCTACCGCTGCGCCACCATGCACCCCATGCGGCGTGTTGAGTATAAGGGCGGCTCGGTCACGCAGCGGTCGAGTATCGTGTCTGACATCTAATAGTCGGCCATAACTATAACATAGTCAATCTGTTCCGTCCAAGTTTCCTTGGAAATTTAATTTTGGCTTTGTCTGTTCATAAGTGATAGGAGCAGAATTAGGCCATTGGGCCCATCAAATCTACTCCGCCTTTCAATCATGGCTGATCTATCTCTCCATCTAACCCCATTCTCCTGCCTTCTCCCCATAACCCCCGACACCCGTACTAATAATCTATCTCTGCCTTAAAAATATCCATTGACTTGGGCTACACAGCCTTCTGTGGCAAATAATTCCACAGATTCACCACCATCTGACCACCAAGAAATTCCTTCTCATCTTCTTAAAGGAACTCCTTTAATTCTGAGGCTGTGACCTCTGGTCCTAGACTCTCTCACTAGTGGAAACATCCTCCCCACATCCACTCTATCTAGGCCTTTCACTATTCGGTGCGTTTCAATGAGGTCCCCTCTCATTCTTCTAAACTCCATCGAGTACAGGCCCAGTGTCATCATAGGTTAACCCACTCATTCCTGGGATTATTCTCGTTTGGGCTTCACATTTGGAATTAAAATCGACACTAATACTTAAATGCTGCACCGTGAATTGTCTTTGATCAGATATCTGTCGGGATATCTGTAGTGACGGTGACTATTTGATGACATACACTCAGGTACCAGGTACCAGCTACCTCCGACGCTGCTGGAGCACGATCTACATTCTCCTCTCGCGATGTCCTTCAGAAACACATGGATTCTCTCCTGGACTCATTTTTGTTTAGGTAATTATGACCACGATTTGACAGTAGGTTGTGTACAAGATGCTACTAGCGGGATGCAGATAAGATAAGTGAGCGAGCAGAGATAAGGCAATGGAACAGAATCTGGAAACATGAAACTGTTCTTTTCAACAGTAAGAATGATGACGAGAGATCGCTCAGCTCCCTGCCACAGGGTCTGGACACCCTGCTCCATGGTTCACCAGAGGCTGGTATGGAGGTAGAGCAAATAATGGCGGAGGCTAGCAGAATGTTGTTTATTGTGAGGAGAATTGAATGCTAACAGAGAGGGGTCATGTAGACTTCTTACAGAGAGGGGTCATATAGACTTCAGAGAGGGGTCATGCATCAGTCATATAGACTTCTTCTTGCGTACGGCGTGCACAGCCTAAAGTTGTAAGACAACTTATTCTGTTTGATCTTCTGTTTGTGCACGCCAGGTTGATTGCATTTGTCGAAACAGGGTGGACCACATGAAGGTTGCAATCTCCCACCATATAGACCATTCATGAGATCACACCAGAGCACTCACTGTCCACTGCATAGGTGCCCTTATTGGAGGAAGGGTGCAGCAGTTCCAATCTTTGCCCTCTTATTCACTTATTTCACCTGAAGCACCTTGTCTACAGGCACACCTGGGTCACTGTGACCAGCAATCTACACATCCTCACCATTTGACAAATGCCGTGCACTCTGGAGCCGGGCCTTGCATGTGACCACATTATCTTCAGCCTGCCTCGTTCACGCCGGCCCACTCAGCTTGTCCACATGGCCTTGATTGTTCTCTGCATCATCTTCCACACTCACTATCTCACCAAGTTCAGAAGACCAGAGCGTTTGATGTTTGGTCTACTCAACCAACCCATGATAGAAACATAGAAAATAGGTGCAGGAGTAGGCCATTCGACCCTTCGAGCTAGCACCGCCATTCAACTTGATCATCCTGAATCAGTACCCCGTTCCTGCTTTCTCCCCATATCCCTTGATTCCGTTAGGCCTAAGAGCTAAATCTAACTCTCCCCTGGGTTTAGTCTAGTTTAGTTTAGATTATTGTCACGTTAGCCGGGATAGAGTGAAAAGCTATCACTGGTCTTCCGACTTAAGTAAGACCTGACGTACGCAAGAGTCTGTGGGACGTGGGACGTAACCTTTCCGTAAGTCAGGGAGCATCGACACTTAGTTCCTACAGCCTCTTGTCCCCACTAGAGTATAGATTCGGCAGGTTTGTGTGTCGTCTGTGAAGACAGCCACAAATGAGTAGTTGTAATTCCTCTGCCAGTTCCTTATTCCCACTGTAACTCACCCCGTCTCATGCTTGCCGTCACCAGTCACCAGTCATTTCCTTTTTACATACCTATAAAAACTCCAACAGTACATCATTATATTTCTCAGCAGCCTTCTCTAACTTTGCGTTTCTTCATCAAGTGGCTGGCTCTGCTTTGCTGAGTTGTAAATGTTCAACTATTTCTGGAAGTTGTAAAGACTTCCCTTCATTAATTTCTTTAATTTCTTTGGCCTTCATCATTCTTTACATCATCTTCCATACTCACCATCTCATCAAGTTATCACATTTCATCTATCACTCACTCTTTACTTTCTCTTGCCAGCCACAAATAAACTACTGTCTGTTTGTGCATCAAAGGAATAGATATTTTCTTTGCAGCTTGTAGATTATTTCATCTTCTGTGCACCATCACATGCTTTAATGTGAGGAGCCAGTCATTCACACACCCATCCATCACGCCTTCATATTGTATTTGTTCAGCTATAAACCAGAGCTACAGCACGCTGCCTGACCCGCTGAGTTACTCCAGCACTCTGTGAAACGTCACCTATCCATGTTCTCCACAGATGCTGCCTGACCCGCTGAGTTACTCCAGCACTCTGTGAAACATCACCTATCCATGTTCCCCACAGATGCTGCCTGACCCACTGAGTTACTCCAGCACTCTGTGAAACGTCACCTATCCATGTTCTCCACAGATGCTGCCTGACCCGCTGAGTTACTTTGTGTCGTTTGTAAACCAGTGTCTGCAGTTCCTTGTGTGTTCATTTGAAGCAGGTACATGTGTGAAGAAGCTGATGCCTTGATTTGGCAATGACCTTCTTGCCGTTTGTCACTTTAATTGGACCATGAGCCGCTAGTTGTGATCTCACCCCTTGTGTTACCCAACTGCATGCCGCTCTGGAATCTTGAGGAACTCAGCAGGTCAGGCAGCATCAGGGGAGGGAATGAACAGGCGATGTTTTGGGTCAGGACCATGTCAGATCCAATGGCATATGGGGTGAAAGCTGAAAAAGAGAGGTTGGGGTGGGGCAAGGCCTGGTAAGTAATAGGTGGATATAGATGAGGAGGGGGTTGATGGGCAGATGGGTAGAGTAAATGACAAAGGCTAGAGGTGAAAAAGAGACAGTGGGAGTCAGATCAGGAGAGGAAAGGAGGTGTGAAATGTAAAGCCATGGGGAGGTGGCTGGATGTTCAGAACATCAGATTAAAAACCTCAGATATAAAAATGGAAAAAGCCTTAAACTTATTTCAGATTGATTTTTTGGAACTCAAAAGTTCAGCATTATCCCTTGGGGATGAATTTTCAGATGATGCTGCTGATATACGTGCAGACTTTATGATCATGTGTTTTTGAGCAAGTGGAGAATGTACACTGTGTAGATTCCCAGAGAATTCCACTGAGAAACAGCCCATAGTTTCCAGTGCGGAGCTACAGAGGCAGGGAGGATTCTCATTCAAACCGCTGGCTTGTATGGAGTTAGCTAATATTGGATGCTGCAGTATTGGGATGTCTGTCCAGTTGCTGTTGTTGCTTATTCATTCGATCCTGGCTGATGAATAAATCACCCAGTGATCCCACAGCCCTGCTCCTGACTGATCCAGTGACCTGTCCAGCGATGGTATATTGTGTTCAGTTCTGATAATGGGCAGAGACAAGGTGAGCTGTGAGATTCTGGGCTGCTGTTACTCACTGTCTTGGTAATTGACAGTTTGAGTAATGCACTGAAAGGCCAGCGATACGTGGACAGTCTGTGCCTGGAAAAGAGAAGGTTGGATAACATCCTTGCTCGAGAATCTGCCAGGAAGCACAAGAAGGAATCGAAAGAGACCGCTCCATTTTATACAACAGCATAAAGTTTGAAACTAATTAGATATCAATTGTGTGTCAATTGTAACTTAAACCTATGTCCTCTGGTCCTCGAATCCCATACTCTGGGCAAGAGACTCTGTGCATCTACCCAAACTATTCCTCTCATGATTTTGTACACCTCTATAAGATCACCTCTCATCCTCCTGCACTCCAAGGAATAGAGACCCAGCCTACGCATCCTCTCCCTGTAGCTCACACCCTCTAGCCCAGGTAACATCCCAGTAAATCTTCCCTGTACCCTTTCCAGCTTGACAACATCTTTTCTATAACATGGTGCCCAGAACTGAACACAATACTCTAAATGCAGCCTCATTAACGTTTTATACAACCTCAACATGACCTCCCAACTTCTAGAATCAAGGCATTTAAACAAGACAAAAATATTGGCCTATTCATTTCCATTTAATATAGGAACCTTTATCCACTCCACCCAGCTCCCACATAATGCCACTGAAAACCCCTGATTAATGTTTTTCCAACCTAGCCTTTCTCTCTTTTAACTGATGCCCAATGAATAAATTCCTGTAGAGACACAAAGCGCAGGAGTGACACAGAATATAGGTGCAGTAGGCCCTTTGGCCCTTCAAGCAAGCACCACCATTCAATATGATCATGGCTGATCATCCAGAATCAGTTCCCCATTCCAGCTTTCTCCCCATATCCCTTGATCCCATTAGTAATGCAGCATGTCAGGCAGCATCTCTGGAGATAAAGGATGGGGGCCGTTTCGGCTCGGGACCTTTCTTCAAACTCTGAAAGATAAATTCTGGGGACAGGTTTTGTGCTTTTCAGAATGGCAGGCAGTGGCGAGTGGAGTGCCGCAAGGCTCGGTGTTGGGGCCGCAACTGTTTACTTTTTATGATTTGGAAGAGGGAATTAGGAGCAACACTAGCAAGTTTGCGGATGACACAAAGCTGGGTGGCAGTGTGAACTGTGAAGAGGATGTTAGGAGGTTGCAGGGTGACCTGGACAGGTTGAGTGAGTGGGCAGATGCGTGGCAGATGCAGGATAATATAGATAAATGTGAGGTTATCCACTTTGGTGGCAAAAACAAGGGGGCAGATTATTATCTCAATGGGGTTAGGTTAGGTAAGGGGGAGGTACAGCGAGACCTGGGTGTCCTTGTACACCGGTCACTAAAAGTTGGCGTGCAGGTACAGCAGGCAGTGAAGAAAGCTAATGGAAAATTGGCCTTCATAACAAGAGGATTTCAGTACAGGAGTAAAGAGGTTCTTCTGCAGTTGTATGGGGCTCTGGTGAGACCACATCTGGAGTATTGTGTACAGTTTTGGTCTCCTAATTTGAGGAAGGACATCCTTGTGATTGAGGCAGTGCAGCGTAGGTTCACAAGATTGATCCCTGGGATGGCGGGACTGTCATATGAGGAAAGATTGAAAAGACTAGGCTTGTATTCACTGGAGGGTACACAAAAAGCTGGAGAAACTCAGCGGGTGCAGCAGCATCTAAGGAGCGAAGGAGATAGGCGACGTTTCGGGTCGAGACCCTTCTTCAGACTGGTCATGGATCAGGGAAACGAGAGATATAGACGGTGATGTGGAGAGATAAGGAACAATGAATGAAAGATATGCAAAAAAGTATCGATGATAAAGGGAACAAGCCATTGTAAGCTGTTTGTGGTGTGAAAATGAGAAGCTGGTGCGACTGGGGTGGGGGAGGGAGATAGAGATAGAGGGAATGCCGAGGGCTGAGGGAGAGGTGGGAAGGGGAGGAGACAGCAAGGGTTAACAGAATTGAGAAAATTCAATATTCAAGCCCAAAGGATGCAGACTCCCCAAGCGGAATATGAGGTGCTGTTCCTCCAGCTTGCAGTGTTGCTCACTCTGGCCGTGGAGGAGGCCCAGGACCGAGAGGTCGGATGTGGAATGGGAGGGGGAGTTGAAGTGCTGAGCCACCGGGAGGTCGGGTTGGTTATTGCGGACCGAGCGGAGGTGTTCGGCGAAGCGATCGCCAAGCCTCCGCTTGGTCTCACCGATATAGATCATCTGGCATCTGGAGCAGCGGATGCAGTAGATGAGGTTGGAGGAGGTGCAGGTGAACCTCTGTCGGACCTGGAAGGACTGCTTGGGTCCCTGAAAGGAGTGGAGGGGGGAGGTGAAGGGACAAGTGTTGCATTTCTTGCGGTTGCAAGGGAAAGTATTAACTGGAGTTTAGAAGGATGAGGGGATATTTTATAGAAACATATAAAATTATAAAAGGACTGGACAAGCTAGATGCAGGTAATATGTTCCCAATGTTGGGCGAGTCCAGAACCAGGGGTCACAGTCTTAGACTAAAGGGGAGGTCATTTAGGACTGAGGTGAGAAAAAATGTTTTCACCCAGGGAGTTGTGAATTTGTGGAATTCCCTGCCACAGAGGGCAGTGGAGGCCAAGCCACCGGATGGATTTAAGAGAGAATTAGATAGAGCTATTGGGGCTAGTGGAATCAAAGGATATGGGGAGAAGGCAGGCAAGGGTTATTGATTGGGGATGATCAGCCATGATCACAATGAATGGTGGTGCTGACTCGAAGGGCCGAATGGCCTCCTCCTGCACCAATTTTCTATGTTTCTATGTTTCATGCATCCTCTTGGTCTACAGCCAGGAGACTTTGTGAAGAATCCTGTAGTTGACATTCACGCATAAAATCCCTTTTTGAAAACCTTCCGCTTAAAAATAAATTCATCATTTCTAAAGCAAGAAATGATATTAAGCTACGAGAGACCATAGAGCAGTGTTACAGATCAGACATTATTTTTGCGTTATGCATTCAGAGCAGTGAAGATGGCAGCTCCACGTTGCTACAGAAACAGCACCGTCAATCCCAACTGTATACATTTTCTTAAGGAAAAGACCATGAGTTCTAACGTCCATTTTTCTTTCATTTTCTTCAACCCCATCCATCTGCAATCACAGCAGTTGCCTTGATCCCTTCTCTGTGTTTAAATATACCGTGCTCTTCTCAAGCCTCTTCGATCATTTACTTCAATAACTTCCCCAGGAAAGCCTGCGAATCTGTTTCTCTCTGCAGACACGTTTTGTCTGACCTTCCATCCTACTTGGCTCTGATGTGCTTGGCCCTTACACAACACGTCTCATCATCAATGCACATTGACTTCATTAAATCACCTTCATTATCTTCAAATTAACTTGAGTTGAATGGTGTGAAAAAATAAGAATAGAAACATAGAAAATAGGTTCAGGAGTAGGCCATTCGGCCCTTCGAGCCAGCACCGCCATTCAATATGATCATGGCTGATCATCCAGAATCGGTACCTTGTTCCTGCTTTCTCCCCATATCTCTTGATTCCGTTAGCCCCGAGCTAAATCTAACTCTCTCTTGAATAATGAAGCCCCCCACCCCCCAAAGTGGAATTAAACACCTCATCTCTTACACTTGCAATGATTGTAGTGTTCCTGGGTTTACACTCTGGGGATAGGCAGCGGGTGTGACTGCTGGGATGAGTAATCCAGGGATCAAGTTTGAATGTCCCCCTTGGCACAGTGAGCATTAAATATTCCTGGAAACTGGTATCAGTGACCGTGAAGCCATTAGATTGTCATAAAGCCCATTCCCTCTGGGAGGGAAATCTGCCGACCTGTGTGTGATCTCAGGTCAACTCTCAGCCACCTCCTTACCTGGGGGCAATGAGGGATGGAGTAACATCCATATCCTGCAAACAAACAAATCAATAGATATAACACGTCCTCTTCAAGCCCAGCTGCTTTCCACTCCGCCATTCTCCAATCAGCGGGGCATGTTTTAAGCAGCAATAGCATAGCTTCCTTTATTACAGTAATGAGTGATTAAACACAGTTTAATTTGTGACAACGCAGCGTGAAGCAATACGTACATCAGGCTGCTGTTCATCGACTACATCATCCCATCCAAACTTATCAAACTCTGAGACCTGGGTCATAAGGTCATTAGTGATCATTCCTAAAGGAATGTCCTTTAATTCTGAGGCTATGCCGTCTAGTCCTAGACTCTCACACTAGTGGAAACATCCTCTCCACATCCACTCTATCCAAGCCTTTCACTATTCTGTACATTTCAATGAGGTTCCCCCCCCCCCCCCCCATCCTTCTAAACTCCAGCGAGTACAGGCCCAGTGCCGTCAAACTCTCATCCTAGGTTAACTGCCTCGTTCCTGCGATCATTCTTGTGGATCCTCTCCAGAGCCAGCACATCCTTCCTCAGATATGGTGAGGGTCTCTGCTCATCCCCTTGTAAGTGGATCCTTGCCTGTTCATCAGCAGACCACACTCAGTACGAAGTGGCAACAACACTTCCTCCTCCATATCCATGGACACTGGAGTACCTCAAGATTGTGTGTTCAGTCCTCTGGTCCCATGACTGTTGCCAGGTACAACTCCAATTTGCCAATGATGCCAGCATTGTTGGATAGAGTCATAGAGTGATACAGTGTGGAAACAGACCCTTCGGCCCAACTTGCCCACACCAGCCAACAATGTCCCAGCTACCCTAGTCCCTCCTGCCTGCGCTTGGTCCATATCCCTCCAAACATGTCCTATCCATGTACCTATCCAACTGTTTCTTAAACGATGGGATAGTCCCAGCCTCAACTACCTCCTCTGGCAGCTTGTTCCATACACCCTCCACCCACTGTGTGAAAAGGTCACCCCTCGGATTCCTATTAAATCATTTCCCCTTCACCTTGAACATATGTCCTCTGGTCCTCGATTCCCCTACTCTGGGTAAAAGACTTCCCGATTTTTTCCTCTCAGGATAAATAACGATCAATGTTGAGTCTGAGTACAGGAGGAAGAATGTAATCCGATTGAATTATGTCAGAAAAAAATAATCTTGCTCTTAACGTTAGTTAGACCAAGGACCTGATCGTTAACGTCAGGAGGGGACGCTGGTGTTCGATGAATCTGTCTTCACTGCCAAGACACCATTGGAGAGAATCATCATCTTCACTTCCTGGGCAGGCATTGCTCTGAAGATCTGTCCTAGACCTAGTAATCAATGGTCTCAACAAAGAAACTCATTAATGTCTCTGCTTCCACAGAGAATCTCCACAAGATTGTGGAGATTCAGTATGTCAAGAAATACACTCTCCAGGTATGCGGTAGCGAACATATTGACGAGGACATGGATGCCCAGGAATGAAGCAGACTACAGAGCATGGTAGACACTGCCCAGTCCATCACAAGTATGTCACATATTCCTTCAGAGAGATCAATCAGAGAGATCAATAGAAGGCACTGACTCAAAAACGCAGCCAGTATCATCAGAGACAGTCCATCATTTTGCTGAAGATGGAGTAGAATTTCTATTGCGATTTTTGATCTCTCACTGCAAGAGATATGGTGGAAAACTGCTTTACAGTGAAGTTCTCAAATGGATGTGGTGTATTCCTGAGAATCAGATACCTCTGGTCACTTCTGACCCAAATGTTTTCATTTTACTTCCTTATGACTTATTCAGCCCGTTGAATCCATGCCAGTAATCCCGTCAGCCCAGACCCTAGGGTACGAATATTGATTTCTCTAACTTCAAGTAACTTTGGCATTCCCTCCCTCTCCATCCCACCCCCACCCAGGTCGCACCAGCTTCTCGTTCTCACTCAACAAACAATGGCCTGTTTCCTTTATCATCGTTACTTTTTGAATATCTTTAATTCATTTGTTCTATATCTCTCTACATCACCATCTATATTTCTTGTTTCCCTTACCACTGACATTAATCTGAAGGTTTCGACCCAAAACGTCACCCATTCCTTTTCTCGAGAGATGATGCCTGTCCCGCTGAGTTACTCCAGCACTCTGTGAAACGTCACCTATCCATGTTCTCCACAGATGCTGCCTGACCCGCTGAGTTACTCCAGCACTCTGTGAAACGTCACCTATCCATGTTCTCCACAGATGCTGCCTGACCCGCTGAGTTACTCCAGCACTCTGTGAAACGTCACCTATCCATGTTCTCCACAGATGCTGCCTGACCCGCCGAGTTACTCCAGCACACTGTCTGTCCTTGGTTTAAACCAGCATCTGCAGTTCCTCCCTACACAGTTTCTTCTTGCTACTCCACCAAGTTAATGCCACAAGGTTATGTTAAAATTGGCACGGTAGTTTCCCCCAACCTGTATAATTTGGATTGCCGCGTGCCCCAAACGTGAATGGTATACCTCACCTACCACTGGTACCTCCCAGCTTTGATGGTTTGAACAAGCATGGAAATATCACCAATTTGTTTTTTGGCAATTTCTTTACCATGGCAACTGTTTGAGGCAGATGTGCACTCAACCTTAAACGTGTGAGAATTATGTTAAATTCTTGATTAAAATATTTTCCATTTTAATTTTCAGCATTAGAGAAGAGAATGGTGTTTAATAAGTCCACATACACGTTCCCAGCCTAGGTCGGATCATTGTGTTCCCGGGAATCTAATCAATGAGTTTGATGTTAATATGACAAGAACTGCCTGCTGTTATTGTAAGGCAACTCATAAAATGTGTCTTTGAATCAACTCGTGTGTCACTCTTCTTAAAATTATGTGGATGTCTTTCGGAAATGGAAATGCTTATTTTGCTGTCCTCTCTGTCCCTTGGAAATGAGGAGAGTGCAATTGAATGGTGCTAATTCAGGCACTTGCCAGTCTTTGTGTACACCTTTGTACATGTCACCAGTATATGAAAGGGAAGGGAAAGAACAGCAGCGATCCAGCTTAGACGTTACAATCAGTTCACCGATGTAAAGTCATAAGTGACAGGAGCAGAATTAGGCCATTCGGCCCATCAAGTCTACTCCGCCATTCAATCATGGCTGACTATCTCTCCCTCCTAACCCCATTCTCCTGCCCTCTCCCCATAACTCCCGACACTGATATAGTTTGATTTGACTAGTTCCACACCTGGATGTTATAATTCTTATTATCATCGCTACATTTATGTACAGGAGGGAATGAGGAATAAATGTTGACTTTCCCACTGACATCTATATCCCTGCCTTGATCCAGTACTGGAACTCTCCCGAACCTGGGAGAAACTCAGATGCATCTGAAGAAGAGTCTTGACCTGAAACGTCACCCATTCCTTCTCTCCAGATATGCTGTTGTCCCGCTGAGTTACTCCAGCTTTTTGTGTCTCTCGCCAGTGTAAACCTATACCTGGTAG
This sequence comes from Okamejei kenojei, assembly GCA_035221665.1. Lineage (NCBI taxonomy): Eukaryota > Metazoa > Chordata > Chondrichthyes > Rajiformes > Rajidae > Okamejei > Okamejei kenojei. Next base: position 38,377,676 of record CM069158.1, read on the forward strand.
TGTCGATTATAGAATATCTCCTGTGGAAAATAGAGACACGTTGCCTTGCACTGGTGCAGCAAGGGTTGTTCCAAGACTACAGATAATGAATGATGCTGAGGCTGGGAAGAGGCAATGTTCAAAGTGCTTCATCTCGCCAGGGACTGCTTGATGCTGACAGTGTATGCCTGAGTCAGTAAGCACAGTGGTCTGGGCAGCTAACATCCCTCACCTCAATGGCTACACGATCCAGACAGCTGCAAATTGGAGGCCGCCTCCTGAATTCTTCAGAAAATAATACATTTCTATTCAGGCAATGTCATTATGTCACTAAAGAATTGCTGCAACATAGTTTAAGTGAACATTTTGAATGCGTCTGTTTGCTGTAGGAAGTCAGTAGTGAATAATAGAACTATTAACAAGTCACAGCATTACAAATTGGGAATGGATAGAACAGCACTTCCCCGGGCTTTCACCGTATAAATATGTCACAACAAAAACTTGAGCCACCAAAGTGGATTTCTGCAAATTTCCACGTCCAATTTTCACATCAAATAAGCAGGAAGCCTTTTTTCCTTAGCTGTCAATTTTTTTTAAATAAATACATTTTTATTTGATTTTCACGTTCAAAGCATTCTCTGCTTTCTTTTGTGAAGCCTGCCCTTACCAATTGAGGCACTATAAATGCTAAAAACTATCAGCATCACATACTGAGCTTTAGGAAACAGCCTTTGCCTTGCCAATAATAAATACATCACGGTCTACTTTAACGTGAGGCGTGTACGTGTTAACATCATGTTCAGGCTGAAGTAACAAGCACAAAGGTCACATTTACAGACCACTTACCGTTCAGAGATAAATTGCCATCAGGTTGGTACTGAAATGTAGTTGATGGGTCAACCGGTTTGTATCCATGCTGTGTGAATCTATATACCTGCATAACATTTGTGGTCATCTTTCCAATACCACCCCACCCAACCACGCCCAACCCAACCAAATCCAACCCAATGCCACTCCACCGCACCCACCCTCACCCAACCCAACCCCACCCACCCCAATCCCACCCACCCCAACCCAACCGACCCCACCCAACCCCACCCAACCCCACACCACCACACACAACCCAATCCAACCCAACACCACTACACCCCACCCAACCCAACCCCACCCACCCCAATCCCACCCACCCCAACCCAACCGACCCCACCCAACCCCACCCAACCCCACCCCACCCCACACAACCCAATCCAACCCAACACCACCACCACCACCCAACCCAACCCCACCCAACCCAACCCCACCCCACCCAACCCAACCCCACCCCACCCCACCCAACCCAACCCCCACCCAACCCACCCCAGCAATTTCTAGAAGTCACCATTGCAGGGTGCTGGAGTCAGCAGACAACATTGACCACGATTTTTGTCATTGTGACCATGATAATAAATATAGTCAATAAGTCATGTTCCTGCAAAGATAGACACAAAATGCTGGAGTATTTCAGCGAGACAGGCAGCATCTCTGGAGAGAGGGAATATGTGACATTTCGAGTCGAGAACCTTCCCCTGCTACTGTAGGTATAATGAGGTGATCTCAACTCTGGTGTTTGACAAGTGTGAGATTCATTATATTTTTATTTAATAAAAACTTCAAACCATTAATCATTGGTTCTATCACCCAGCAGATACCAACTGGTAGATGTTTAGTGATGTGGGTCTTTCAAGATGGAGCCAGGTTGGCACAGACTCACCAAACAAAGGGCAAAAAGTGTGACCATTCTCACAGTCGGGCTGCAGAAACAGCAATAGATAATAGACAATAGGTGCAGGATTAGGCCATTCGGCCTTTCGGGCCAGCACCGCCATTCAATGTGATCATGGCTAATCATCCCCAATCAGTACCCCGTTCCTGCCTATCCCCTGACTCCGCTATCTTTAAGAGCCCTATCTAGCTCTCTCTTGAAAGCATCCAGAGAACCGGCCTCCACCGCCCTCTGAGGCAGAGAATTCCATAGACTCACAACTCTCTGTGAGAAAAAGTGTTTCCTCGTCTCCGTTCTAAATGGCTTACCCCTTATTCTTAAGCTGTGGCCCCTGGTTCTGGACTCCCCCAACATCGGGAACATGTTTCCTGCCTCTAGCGAGTCCAAACCCTTAACAATCTTATATGTTTTAATAAGATCCCCTTTCATCCTAAACTCCAGAGTGTACAAGCCCAGCCGCTCCATTCTCTCAGCATATGACAGTCCCGCCATCCCGGAAATTAACCTTTGAAACCTACGCTGCACTCCCTCAATAGCAAGAATGTCCTTCCTCAAATTTGGGGACCAAAACTGTACACAATACTCCAAGTGTGGTCTCACTAGGGCTCTGTACAACTGCAGAAGGACCTCTTAGCTCCTATACTCGACTCCTCTTGTTATTAAAGGCCAACATGCCATTCGCTTTGTTCACTGCCTTCTGTACCTGCATGCTTACTTTCATAGACTGATGAACAAGGACCCCAGATCCCATTGTACTTCCCCTTTTCCCAACTTGACGCCATTTAGATAGTAATCTGCCTTCCTGTTTTTGATACCAAAGTGGATAACCTCCCAATTATCCGCATTAAACTCATCTGACATGCATCTGCCCACCCTGCATCCTCATAGCATCCTCCTCACAGTTCACACTGCCACCCAGCTTTGTGTCATCTGCAAATTTGCAAATGTTACTTTGAATCCCTTCATCCAAATCATTGATGTATATTGTAAATAGCTGTGGTACCCCACTAGTCAATGCCTGCCATTCTGAAAGGGACACATTAATCCCTACTCTTTGTTTCCTGTCTGCCAACCAATTTTCTATCCATGTCAGCACTCTGTCCCCAATACCATGTGCCCTAATTTTGCCCACTAATCTCCTATGTGGGACCTTATCAATTGCTTTCTGAAAGTCCAGGTACACTGCATCCACTGGCTCTCCCTTGTCCATTTTCCTAGTTGCAGACCATCAGGCTCTGGGGATTTATCAGCAAATAGAAGCTGAGAAATCTCTCACCATTCCTGCTCTGTGCCAAGATGATTGGATGAGATTGAATGCAATTTGTAGCATCTGTGTCTGGATGGAGGCATGTGGAGGTGACCCTGGCAATCGTTGCCACTCCTCTGGGTAGTCAAGCTTGCTCTGCCCATGGTAGTCTATGTACCTGCCCTTTGTCAATAGTCTATGTACCTGTCCATACTCAGTGGTCCATTTACCTGTCCTTGGTCAGTGGTCTATGGTAGTCCATGTACCTGTCCTTGGTCAGTAGGCATCAGGCCATGTTGACAGAGGGAGGCAAAGGAAATTTAAAAACAGGAAAAGTGGCATCTGTCCTCAGTATGCCTTATCCTCAAAGTGAAAGATTGTTGACGATAAACTTGTCCCAGCAACAGTGAGCCTCATGAAGAACTGTCGAGCAGGTTTACCTCAGTCACAGGTTGGAATGGGTTTACCTGAGGCACAGGATGGAATGAAGCAATACTCATAGAAGATCAATGTCCTTTAGAAATTTGCACATGTATTAAGTTCCAAAATTGTACCCGACAGAAATGTATTTTATGACTTTCAATATTTGCATGGTTGTACTAAATGGATTTACAGAGGAGTCTGGTACATTCTGTACGCGCTGCACTGCCCTGAGTCGTGCTGAGTCACCACTCCTCTGGTCAATGACCATTCACGTAATGCATCAAAGTTTGAAATGAGCACAGTTGTTAAATATGTGGCATTTCTCAGGTCAACATTTTAATAATGACACAGAAACAGACCCGTCAGCCCAATTTGCCCACACCGGCCAACATGTCCCAGCTACCCTAGTCACAGACACCTCAGCCCAACTTGCCCACACCGATCGTTCCCTCCTTATTAGCCGAGCTTTATGAATGTCTGTACATGAAGACAATTAAAATGGCTCGTCTTTGACCACATTCTGTACACTAATAGTGTCCAGGCTCATGATGCCAGCTACAGTTTCTACATTTCCATTAGTTTGTCAAGTTAAACTTCTATATGGCATTGATAATACACATATATTAAATATGACATCTTATTTAAATAATGGTATTTTATATATTTATAATGCTATATTTAATATATTCTATATTAAAATATATTAAATATGACATTTGTATTTAAATAATGGTATTTTATATATATATATAATGAAATATTTAATATATTCTATATTAAAATATATTAAATATAACATTTATATTTAGATAATAGCATTTTATTTGTCTGTGTATTTATATATTTGTTTGTTTACTTGCTCTCCGTGTACAGTGAGTTGTAAGGGGCTCTGAATGTGGATAAGTAGTTTAAACCAGTCCCTGGTTCAGTTAGGAGATAGACACAAAATGCTGGAGTAACTCAGCGGGACAGGCAGCGTCTCTGGGGAGAAGGAATGGGTGACGTTTCAGGCCAAGATCCTTCTTCAGCCAATCTGAAGAATGGTCTCATCCAGAAACGTCACCCATTCTTTCATATCTCTGGTGTAAACCAGCATCTACAGTTCCATCCAACACCTGTGAGGGGACATCCTCAGGAAGCATTGATCCGCCGACCACTGCAACATGGCATCATTTTTACCCTCTGCTGGGGATTTTGGTTTAGTTAAGGTTACAACATTGTTACAGAGTTAGATTTAATTCACAGATGATTAATGCATTGAATCAATCTCCAAATACTCAAACTCCATAATCTACTGAGGATTTTATTTTAAAGATATTAGTTAGTACAAAAGCTGCTTGTGAGTTGTGCTTTTATGCATATTGTGCAACTCTCTAAGAGTGGAGGGCAGGGAAGATATTGTGAGGGTGGTCTGGCCTCGGACCATTCACTGCCACCAGCAGCGGCCAAGTTAGTGAATCACTTCCCAACCAAGTGAAGGGCTTTCTTCAGTCAAAGTGGTAGACTTGATTGGAGCTGAGAGCAGGGATAAATGTCTCTCTCTGTGGGAACAGCAATGTATGGGTTGAACGGGGAACAATAACAGGTCTGGCTTTCTGCACAGGTTGTGGGAAGCCTTGGTGAGCCTCCAATCAAAGCTTGCAGTGTTCGGGATAAAATTAGTTCCAGTCACTTCAAAGACTACTGATGTGTGAAGTGAACTAAGCCGATCGGCTGAGGAGTGGCATGCTTTGTGAAACGTTATTGTATCTGTAGTAAATAGGGAATTGGCTGAATCTCATTCAAATCTCTCGTTTCTCTACTAATTTAAAATGAACTGGTGTATTGTCCATATTGGCTTACGTTCACTAATTTATGCTACCATTTTCAACAAGTTTGAGGGGAATCGAGAACCAGAGGTTTAAGGTGAGCGGGGAAAGAATTAATAAGAATCTGAAGAGTAACTTTTACACACAAAGGGTAGTGGCTGTAGGAATGGGCTGCCGGAGGAGGTAGTTGAGGCAAGGACTATCACAACGTTTAGGAAACATTTGGCCAGGTCCACGGACAGGACAGGTTTGGAGGGATATGGACCAAAATGCAGGCAGGTGGGATTAATGTAGATGGGACATATTGGCCCGTGTGGGCAAGTTGGGCCAAAGAGCCTGTTTCCATGCTGTATCACTCTGTGACTAGTGTAGCTGGGGCATATTGGCCGGTGTGGGCAAGTTGGGCCATAGATTGCACATGTTGGCCGCCATGGCCAGGTTGGGCAGAAGGGCCTGTTTCCACGCTGTATCACTCTGTGACTAGTGTAGCTGAGGCAGGTTGGCCGGTATGGGCAAAATGGGCTGAAGGGCCTGTTTCCATGCTGTATCACTCTGACTCTAAGCTGATTGGGAGTTGTGATGATGTGTGAACTATTACAGAACCCAGTCCATCCAATGAGGAGTATTATTGGCACATGTCTGTGCAACTGATGTTGGTCCATGGGTCGAGGGATGTGGAGCAAAATAGCCAATGGTCTCAAGCCCAGGTTGCCCATGATTTAATTGAACAGCAATTGGATTGGGGCTGAATGGCCTGTTACTGTCCGTGAGAAGTTGGTGGATAGAAGGCTGGACAGACTCGTACGCAAGGGATTGGTTTCTCCGTTTCATGGGACAATTTAGATATTGATGGTGTGCTGCTGGGGTCGGTGAGGGGAAGGTTGAGTGGCCAGAGGCTGAGGATGGAGCCTGAGTCTGGACGGACATGCGAGGATCTCACTGGGGGGGGTAGCTGGTAACTGGGTCAGGGGGGCTTCCGCGAGCAAAGTCCATGGAGTGGTGGGTGTATGGTGGTGGTGGTCAGGTGCATGGACAGGAATTGCATGGACAGGAAAGGGTGATGCCAAAGTAACACTTTATCCTTTTATGTCTATGTGCCACCCTCTCCCCTGACTCTCAGTCTGAAGAAGGGTCTCGACTTGAAACGTCACCCATTCCTCTCCAGAGATGCTGCCTGTCCCGCTGAGTTACTCCAGCACTCTGAAACGTCACCTATCCATGTTCTCCACAGATGCTGCCTGACCCGCTGAGTTACTCCAGCGCTGGGTATGGGCTGAACAGAGGGACTAAGTGAGATCATTGTCGTTTCCATTGGAGATAGATAGAAACTTGAGTTTTAATTTCGACCATTGAAGACTTTGTTACATTATTTTGTGTAAAAAGAAGAATGTTACTTTTTCCCCATTATGTGCTCAATTACTGAGTGAGTCACTCAGGAGATTTTATTTTACATTTGGTGGTTTCAGAGGGATTTTAATATCAAGGAGCTGAAACTGACAGTGGTATTAATCAAATAATCCAATTTGTAGCAGACATCTTCACCTCTGACAGCAACAGAATGTCGGCAGCTGATTGGTAACGGAGATAATGAGGTTTGTGGATGCTGCAGCTTACCGGGGCTGATGTGTCAGTGGTACACTGAATCCTCACTGGAACCAATCCTCATGCACTCCTGAGAAAGGGCAGAGCTCCAGATATCATGTTCAAGTGAGTTTATTGTCACGTGTCCCTGATAGGACAATGACATTCTTGCTTTGCTTCAGCACACAGAACATAGTAGGCATTGACTACAAAACAGATCAGTCCATATACCATTATATAAATATACACACATGAATAAATAAACTGATAAAGTCCAACTAACAGATAATGGGTTATTAATGTTCAGAGTTTTGTCCGAGCCAGGTTGAATAACCTGATGGCTGTGGGAAGTAGCTATTCCTGAACCTGGTCGTTGCAGTCTTCAGATCTTCAGATGTACCTGATCATGGTGCATTAGTTGATGCAAGACAAGAAATGAGTAACTGATAGCATGCAGTGGGAGATGGGGACATGTGTGACGCAGGAATCCATCTGCTGAATCTATCTATATGGTCTTGGTACCTGTGGACAGGGAAAGGATGATAGAGATCCTGCTACTGACCTGAGAGAATGCAGGGCAGAAACGGAGCAGACATTATCTTGTCCCAGTGATCATTCCTCATGTGTGCACCCAGATCCCAAATGTGTAGGAAGGAACTGCAGATGCTGATTTAAACCAAAGATAGACACAAAGTGCTGGAGTATCTCAGCGGGACAAGCAGCTACTCTGGAGAGAAGGAATGGGTGACGTTTCGGGTCGAGACTTTGCCTCAGACTGAAGAAGGGACTGGACCTGAGACGTCGACGTTTCACAGAGTGCTGGATCTCAGCGGGTCAGGCAGAAACTCTCCCAGCTCACACCCCAGCGGTATGAACATTGACTTCTCAAACTTCCAGCAACCCTGGCTTTCCCTCTCTCTCCATCCCTCCCCTTCCCAGTTCTCCGACCAGTCTCCGGCCCCTTGGCCCACCGAGTCCGTGCCGACCAGCGATCCCCGCACGTTAACACGATCCAACACACACTAGGGTCAAGTTACAATTTTACCAAACCTAATTAACCTACAAACCTGCACATCTCTGGAGTGTAGGAGGAAACCGGCGATCCCAGAGAAAGCCCCCTCAGGTCATGGCGGAGAACGTACAAACTGCGTACAGACTGCACCAACAGTCCGGATCCAACCCGGGTGTCTAGCGCTGTGCCACCGTGTCGCCCTTGTGTTATCCAAGCTCAGTGTAGCCAACTATCCACCTTGATTCAGTTACATTTCAGTTTCTCTTTGGAAGATGATTCATAAATACAGATGCTGAGAATAGCAATCACTGGATGCTTTACCATGATTAGTTCTACCTGTGGAATTAAATGTGAATGCACCAAGCCCCAGGGATGTGCAGTGGTTGCAAGCAGGTGCAATGTTAATGCTCCAGTCTGAAGAAGGGTCTCGACCCGAAACGCCACCCATTCCTTCTCACCAGTGACGATGCCTGTCCCGCTGAGTTACTCCAGCACTCTGTGTGTATCTTCACAATATTAATGCTCCATGGCGGCCTGCATTGCTGCGATCCCCGCCACCTGCACAGTGTAGGCCTGCTTTATCTTACGGTTTATGAATCCCTACGTCCTCTCAGCAAGCCAGGAATCACAACTGGGAGGCAGACAAAAATGCTGGAGAAACTCAGCGGGTGAGGCAGCATCTATGGAGCGAAGGAAGTAGGCAACGTTTCGGGTCGAAACCCTTCTTCGGACAAGTTACAATTTACCAAAGCCAATTAACCTACAAACCTGCGCATCTCTGGAGTGTGGGAGGAAACGGGCGATCCCAGAGAAAACACCCTCAGGTCATGGCGGAAGAAGGGTTTTGGCCTGATACGTTGCCTATTCCTTTGCTCCATAGATGCTGCCTCACCTGCTGAGTTTCTCCAGCATTTTTGTCTCCTTTCGATTTTCCAGCATCTGTAGTTCCTTCTTAATCACAACTGGGATCTGTGCAGTCAGCCTGTACATCTTGTACACCTCACCCTAGTGGCACCAAGGTGACCAGCCAGAGATAATCAAGACATCATGGATTTGTTATTAATTAGATTTGTTTACAAGCCAGAATGTCCATTACATCCAACACCTTCTGTACATAATCACAATACATTAGCGAGAAATTGCATTAGTCACCTTAATTGTAGAAATTTGCAATATTTATCCCAAGGTGTTACAACTCATCAAATCACTTGACCTAAATATCAGGGATCCTGGCACACACTGTCTGCTGTCTGCTTATCATTTGGGACCAGAACAAAAGACACAGAGGTATTTGAATCAACCTTTCCAATAGGTACTAATGGGCCTGCTGTGGATGTTGAAGGCAGGGCACGGGGTGAGCAGTGGATGAGAGGGCAAGGGGTGAACGGTGGATGAGAGGGCAAGGGGTGAACAGTGGATGAGAGGGCAAGGGGTGAACAGTGGATGAGAGGGCAAGGGGTGAGCAGTGGATGGGAGGGCAAGGGGTGAGCAGTAGATGGGAGGGCAAGGGGTGAACAGTGGATGAGAGGGCAAGGGGTGAACAGTGGATGAGAGGGCAAGGGGTGAACAGTGGATGAGAGGGCAAGTGGTGAACAGTGGGTGGGAGGGCAAGGGGTGAACAGTGGGTGGGAGGGCAAGGGGTGAACAGTGGGTGGGAGGGCAGGGGTGAGGAAACTAGAGAAAGGACCTCCATGCAACACCATACATCTCAGCAGTTCAGGACGCAGCTGAAACGTTCCAACCAGTACTGCTAGATCCCATTGCTGGTTTATGCCGAATTTTGCAGCCTTTGCCATTTTAAAATCCCTGTATCAGGAGACGAAGGAAATAAGGAGCAGGTTTCCTGTTCCCAATTGGTTGGTTCTTGTCGGGACAAGCCTTTGGATTTGGTTTGTCCAGTTCCATATGTAAGTCTCCAGCGTTGAGGCGGAGATTTGAAGTTTGTCCACAAAGACTGGACGCCGAAGACGGGTCTCGACCTGAAACGTCACCTTTTCCTTCTAACCAGAGATGCTGCCTGTCCCGCTTACCGAAACCAATTAACCTACAAACCTGTAGGTCTTTAGAGTGTGGGAGGAAACCGAAACACCCGGAGAAAACCCACGCATTCACGGGTAGAAAGTACAAACAGACAGCCACCGCAGTCAGGATCAAACCCGGGTCACTGGCGCCGTGAGGCAGCAACTCTACCGCTGCACCACCGAGCCGCCCTGTCCTCAGTCCCAGATTGTTTAAAGATTGAGGTTGTGGAAGCACATGTGGTTGGGGTCATTCTCTCTGCTCATTGGCAGCTGTGGGAAGAGGCTGATGATTTTCTTCCCTGGATGATAAATTACAGGTTTCACCCGTCTGCAGGTCTGGCTGATCCATTTATCCCAGAATCCTGTCACTGACTGAGATTTATTATCGTCGTGACATAGACAACTCATAAATCCCCAGAGTCAAAAATAATAATCTACTTCAGTGAATTATCACTTACTGCTCGCTCCTCTGTGCACATTTCTGGAGTGCTTTTAAACCTGACCTAAAAATTCACTGGCACATAATAAATTGGATATCACCTCCATCATGATGCATTAACTACCTTCCTACAGCAGGACCTTCCTTGCTCGAAGTCCCAGTGGGACGTAGGTCCCAGGGGAGGAACTGCCCGTATAACTCACGTCAACTACACGCTGCCTTGCCTCGTTCTACCCATCCATGTCTGGCCCAGTGTCACACACAGTGGAGCTGTCACAGACTCACTGATCTCAATGGCTGTTCATCATTGCCCACGTTAGCCTGGGTCTACATTGCCCATTCACCATGGGTCTGCACTGCCCGCAGTAGCCTGGGTCTGCATGGGCTATTCGGCCTGGGTCTGCACTGTGCTCTGTCCGAGCGCCCACTGACATGAAGTGACAGGGCTGATAAACCTGGGCAACAGGAAGAAGGAAGGGCTTGCAATCTTTGTGCTGTTTAGTGACTTTGAAACAACTTAAGGCGCTTTAAAGTTCATGAGGTATAATAACTGTTCAGCTGGCTGGTGGAAGAAGCTGCACAGCAAGGCATCTGTTCACTAGTGGGTGAGGATGGCCAGGGTGTGGTGGAGATCTCCCCTGGTCTTTCTCAGATGGTGCAGTGAGGTCTCTCATTGTTTGTGGCTGTTGGTCTGGCAGCTCCTGAACAAAGTGTGGGGCTCCCAGTCACACAAAAGCAGCAAAATGAAGCAGGAAGGAGCTAGTGTGTGTTGCCGTTTGGAAGCTGATGGCGTGTGGCAGGATGGGAAGGATGAATGATGTATGATTCAAAAGCGAGGATCCCCGTTGGATTGCAACCTTGTTGTGATCCGGGGAGCTTGTGTGTCTCAGTGATCCCTGGAGCTATGCCAGCGGGAGATTCGTCTCCTGTTAGGGTCTCCCATGCTGGATAGGTGGAAGGGTAGAGACGAGACAAAGAGCGATCTACTGGTCCTCCAGGTTGGAGGTTGAACACAGGGCGAACAACCCTGTCTCGTAAAACAAGTATGTGACGGAAATAGCAACTGAAGGAATCAACACTACTGGGTGTGCCCAGAACAGACAGGAGTGGAGGACCTTCATTGCTGCCCTACATGAGAGGGAGGCATAATAGGCAGTAAGTAAGTAAGTAAGTCACCAGCGAGGTCCAACAAACAACAGGATCCGTGAGGCTGCGCACCCGTTCACCCAGGCTGTAGGAATGGTGGCAACAAAAAATCATTTTAATCAATTATTTTAAAAAATGCCATTTACAATTTACAATTGTTGTGTCGGGGCATTGTCGGGGCATTGTCGGGGCATTGTTGCATTGGACACTGTTGTGTTGCGTTGGGGCACTGTTGTGTTGGACACTGTTGCGTTGGGGCACTGTTGTGTGGGACACTGTTGCGTTGGGGCACTGTTGTGTTGGACACTGTTGTGTGGGACACTGTTGTGTTGCGTTGGGACACTGTTGTGTTGGGGCATTGTTGCGGTGGGACACTGTTGTGTTGGGGCACTGTTGTGTTGGACACTGTTGTGTGGGACACTGTTGTGTTGCGTTGGGGCACTGTTGTGTTGGGGCACTGTTGTGTTGGGGCACTGTTGTGTTGGGACACTGTTGTGTTGCGTTGGGGCACTGTTGTGTTGGGGCACTGTTGTGTTGGGACACTGTTGTGTTGCGTTGGGGCACTGTTGTGTTGGGGCACTGTTGTGTTGGGACACTGTTGTGTCGGGACACTGTTGTGTTGGGGCACTATTGTGTTGGGACACTTGTGTTGGGACACTGTTGTGTTGGGGCACTGTTGTGTTGGGACACTGTTGTGTTGGGACACTGTTGTGTTGGGACACTGTTGTGTTGGGGCACTGTTGTGTTGGGACACTGTTGTGTCGGGACACTGTTGTGTCGGGGCACTATTGTGTTGGGACACTTGTGTTGGGACACTGTTGTGTCGGGACACTGTTGTGTCGGGGCACTATTGTGTTGGGACACTTGTGTTGGGAAACTGTTGTGTTGGGGCACTGTTGTGTCGGGACACTGTTGTGTCGGGACACTGTTGTGTCGGGACACTGTTGTGTCGGGACACTGTTGTGTCGGGACACTGTTGTGTCGGACACTGTTGTGTCGGGGCACCGTTTTGTTGGACACTGTTGTGTGGGACACTGTTGTGTTGGGACACTGTTGTGTTGGGACACTGTTGTGTTGGACACTGTTGTGTGGGACACTGTTGTGTTGGGGCACTGTTGTGTTGGGACACTGTTGTGTTGGGACACTGTTGTGTTGGGACACTGTTGTGTGGGACACTGTTGTGTTGTGTTGGGGCACTGTTGTGTTGGGGCACTGTTGTGTTGGGACACTGTTGTGTTGTGTTGGGGCACTGTTGTGTTGGGGCACTGTTGTGTTGGGACACTGCTGTGTCGGGACACTGTTGTGTTGGGACACTGTTGACACTGTTGTGTTGGGGCACTGTTGTGTTGGGACACTGTTGTGTTGGGACACTGTTGTGTCGGGACACTGTTGTGTTGGGGCACTGTTGTGTTGGGGCACTGTTTGTGTTGGGACACTGTTGTGTTGGGACACTGTTGTGTTGGGACACTGTTGTGTCGGGACACTGTTGTGTTGGGGCACTGTTGTGTTGGGACACTGTTGTGTTGGGGACACTGTTGTGTTGGGACACTGTTGTGTTGGACACTGTTGTGTTGGGGCACTGTTGTGTTGGGACACTGTTGTGTTGGGACACTGTTGTGTTGGACACTGTTGTGTTGGACACTGTTGTGTTGGGACACTGTTGTTTGGGACACTGTTGTGTTGGGGCACTGTTGTGTTGGGACACTGTTGTGTTGGGACACTGTTGTGTTGGGACACTGTTGTGTTGGGACACTGTTGTGTTGGACACTGTTGTGTTGGGACACTGTTGTGTTGGGACACTGTTGTGTTGGACACTGTTGTGTTGGACACTGTTGTGTTGGACACTGTTGTGTTGGGACACTGTTGTGTTGGGACACTGTTGTGTTTGGGGACACTGTTGTGTTGGGACACTGTTGTGTTGGGACACTGTTGTGTTGGACACTGTTGTGTTGGGACACTGTTGTGTTGGGACACTGTTGTGTTGTTGGACACTGTTGTGTTGGGACACTGTTGTTTGGGACACTGTTGTGTTGGACACTGTTGTGTTGGGACACTGTTGTGTTGGGACACTGTTGTGTTGGACACTGTTGTGTTGGACACTGTTGTGTTGGACACTGTTGTGTTGGACACTGTTGTGTTGGGACACTGTTGTGTTGGGACACTGTTGTGTTGGGACACTGTTGTGTTGGACACTGTTGTGTTGGACACTGTTGTGTTGGACACTGTTGTGTTGGGACACTGTTGTGTTGGACACTGTTGTGTTGGACACTGTTGTGTTGGACACTGTTGTGTTGGACACTGTTGTGTTGGACACTGTTGTGTTGGGACACTGTTGTGTTGGACACTGTTGTGTTGGGACACTGTTGTGTTGGGACACTGTTGTGTTGGGACACTGTTGTGTTGGACACTGTTGTGTTGGACACTGTTGTGTTGGACACTGTTGTGTTGGACACTGTTGTGTTGGACACTGTTGTGTTGGACACTGTTGTGTTGGGACACTGTTGTGTTGGACACTGTTGTGTTGGACACTGTTGTGTTGGACACTGTTGTGTTGGACACTGTTGTGTTGGACACTGTTGTGTTGGACACTGTTGTGTTGGACACTGTTGTGTTGGACACTGTTGTGTTGGGACACTGTTGTGTTGGACACTGTTGTGTTGGGACACTGTTGTGTTGGACACTGTTGTGTTGGACACTGTTGTGTTGGACACTGTTGTGTTGGACACTGTTGTGTTGGACACTGTTGTGTTGGACACTGTTGTGTTGGACACTGTTGTGTTGGACACTGTTGTGTTGGACACTGTTGTGTTGGACACTGTTGTGTTGGTGTTTGTGTTGGACACTGTTGTGTTGGACACTGTTGTGTTGGGACACTGTTGTGTTGGACACTGTTGTGTTGGACACTGTTGTGTTGGACACTGTTGTGTTGGGACACTGTTGTGTTGGACACTGTTGTGTTGGGACACTGTTGTGTTGGACACTGTTGTGTTGGACACTGTTGTGTTGGACACTGTTGTGTTGGACACTGTTGTGTTGGACACTGTTGTGTTGGACACTGTTGTGTTGGACACTGTTGTGTTTGTTGGACACTGTTGTGTTGGACACTGTTGTGTTGTGTTGGGACACTGTTGTGTTGGGACACTGTTGTGTTGGGGCACTGTTGTGTTGGACACTGTTGTGTTGGACACTGTTGTGTTGGACACTGTTGTGTTGGGACACTGTTGTGTTGGACACTGTTGTGTTGGACACTGTTGTGTTGGGACACTGTTGTGTTGCTTTGGGACATTGTTGTGTTGGACACTGTTGTGTTGGACACTGTTGTGTTGGACACTGTTGTGTTGGACACTGTTGTGTTGGACACTGTTGTGTTGGACATTGTTGTGTTGGGACACTGTTGTGTTGGGGCATTGCATGGGCTGCTTTGGACAGCACAGTTTTATTTAAAAGTCCAGGCATGAAATTGGGTCATCTCTCCAGGGAAATAAACAATCATGCTGTAACACTGAAAGAGTTGTACCTGGAACTTAACTCATTAATTGCTTGAACGTGGCTCATATGGGAGTAATTCATTGTACACTATACTATTTAATGTTAAATTGAATGAGCTGGGACAATTTCAAGGAGTATTCAAGTGAGGACAAGTTTAACTACTGTGTCCACATGTGCCAGTCAGATGTGGGGAACTTTCTGATTTTGTCTCAATAGCTGAAATGCGAGATAAGTTATGTTGAGTTATTGTCATGGGCACAAGTTTGATGAGGTGCAAGTTCTTTGGATATCTTGCTTGCAGCATCATAGGTACATAGATGAACAAACACACGAGAGCATCGATTATACATACATTACATGTAAAATTCTGCAAAACAATGAAAATAAAGAATGCTGTGCAAAAGAAACAAGACGCTGGCACTCCGTGCTGGACTAGTAATGAAACTAACTCTGCTCCACTGCTAGTGATATTGTCCCAGTCCCGCAGTGGTTGTACATTGCTGTCAGAACAACAGACAGCCAACCATGTCATCTCTGAGTGCCCGCTCTACCACCCACCAAATGGAGCTGTGTCAGGGCCTGGCAGACATTGACGCCAACAGAGACAACAACCTGGCTGCGTAACACCCGGCTTGAGATCTAACTATTCCTGTGGTTTATGTTTCATTCGCAAGAAGAAGTGGTCGTACATCCAATTGCAAATTTCAATCTTGGTCAGATTGTACATTTATTCAAACTCATCATCCTATTTGATGTTAATTTCTGGTTCCTTCACTCATGACATAAGTGGCCACGTCACCTCAGTGGCATTGTTTTCCATGTGTACCTATAGAAGCATAACATGGAAACCAGTCCTTTGTCCCATCCCATGCATGCTGACCAAGCTTGTACCACCTGCTGCATTTGACCCATATCCATTCCACCCTTTCCTGTCCATGTACCTGTCCAAACGTCTTTCAATATGCACATACTTGCCGGAGACAGTGCTATGGTTAACATGCAAGGGGTTCAGGGTGACATTGTTGTATGGATTCAGAACTGGCTTATTCATAGAAGACGGAGAGTTGTGGTGGAATGGAGATTCTGGCTGGAGGTCTGGGACTGGTGAGGTTCTGTTTTGGGTCAAGACCCTTCTTCAGACAAGCATCACTGGATACCATTCAGGAGAAGGTTCTGTAGTATCCTACTTGGCAAATTTTTCTGCAACTGCCGGCTTCATTGACAGACCTATCTGGTCACCGAAAAATCTGCGGCGTGATGCAGCGTGACGCGGCAAGATGACGTATAACGCGGCGTGATGATGTATGACGCGGAGTGACGCGGCAAAGATGACGTATAACGCGGCTTGATGACGTATGACGCAATGTGACACGGCGTGATGACGTATGACGTGGAGTGACGCAGCGTGATGACGTATAACGTGCGTGATGACATAGAGGTGGAGTGACGCGGCGTGATGACGTATTAACGTGCGGTGTTTTTTCAAGTGTCGCAACATTTTTTTTGTCGCCACTGGATTTTGAAATGTTCAAAATCTTTTGGCGAACCAGATATGACGCAGGCAGTCGGCAAAAAAAAAATCGGCAAGTGGGACAGGCCCTTAAGTGATTTCATCCTCCACCCTGGAGGCACTGAGGCAAGTTTCAGTGCAGCACAGATCGGACATTGTAACAATATCCTCTGCCCAACTAAGAGCATTAATTCATTTTTGTTGTTTACCTTTATATCCTCTTTGTATTTTTGATTCCTAGTCCAGTTAGTTTCAGTTTATTGACCTTGAAATTCCATTGCATTATTTTTTCAGTCGTGTATGATTGAAAATTGACTTTCCTTCAAGTGAGTCAAGATAACACACATTAGATACAACAAGATAACACACAAGATAAACAGGACTGAAGAAGGGTCTCGACCAGAAATGTCACCCAATCCTTCTCTCCAGAGATGCAGCCTCACCCGCTGAGTTACTCCAGCATGTTGTGTCTACCTTTGATTTAAGCCAGCATCTGCAGTTCCTTCTTACACATTTGCAAAGTGCCTCACATCTTTCTGGAAATATAACTACACTCTCCTGGAGTGCCGCACCCTTGTCTGGTGATTTCCACATCAGCTGTAGCCTCACATTGAAGCCTTCCCAGTGATACACACTGTGGAACACTCGATGGAAACTTGGCAGACCGTGTCCTTTCAACGGAGACTCCAGACATTGGCCATGCCTGGGCTATCCTGTTCATAGAGTCAGGCGCTCGTTTACTCCCTTCACCCACTCCGCTTCCCTTTCAACGTGGCCCCACCATTGGATTACCATCTCATCTATCAAAACGAAGCCCAGATCCTAGTCCCTGACATCCCCTGGGATCATAGAATGATAGAAACATACAAACATACAAACATGGAAACATAGAAAATAGAAAATAGATGCAGGAGCAGGCCATTCGGCCTTTCGAGCCAGCACCACCATTCAATATGATCATGGCTGATCATCCACAATCAGTACCCCGTTCCTGCTTTCTCCCCATATCCCTTGATTCCGTTAGCTCTAACAGCTAAATCTAACTCTCTCTTGAAAACATCCAGTGAATTGGCCTCCACTGCCTTCTGTGGCAGAGAATTCCACCGATTTACAACTCTCTGGGTGAAGACATTTTTCCTCATCTTCGTTCTAAATGTTCCTCCTTGGTCTCCATGGCCATGTTGTACCTCACTCCCGTTACCTCCCAACCAGCGCCACTCCGGTGATTCTTTGTGGAAATCCTACTTTGCAGCCAATCCTTGTGGAACTGGAACATGTTATAATGTTTATAAATGTGGAGGTATAATACGGCCATTGTCAAATCACACAAACTCTCCAGCTCATCCTTATTTGGATAAACTGAGTAGAAGTTTCATTCCAATTCTGTTGCAAACCTTGAACGTGGAATATAGAACGTGGAAGTGTACAACATCTCTGGAGAAAAGGAACAGGTGACATTTTGGGTCGTGACTTATTCAGGTCCCAGAGATGCTGCCTGTCCCGCTGAGTTACTCCAGCTTTTTGTCTCTACATTCGGTTCTGCAGTTCCTTCCCACACATTGAGCCGTGCATGACGGCTCCAGGCCCTTCATTGAGTTTGGACGGTCAAGTGAATGGTCTTCCAATGACCAGCTCATGCCCTTCATTGTCCTGTCCTGTGATCCTGAGCACGTGCCACATGCGATTCCTCAGCTCCTCACTGTGAGCTATGTTCATCACAGCTGCACTGTGCGTGACCTGATAATTATGGTGTCATTCCCTTGATTGCATTACATTAACTACAAACCTTCTTAATTAAAAAATAATAATAAATTACTTGGAAGTTTCAACTTTGATTTTCTAATTAATGCTGTTCTGGATAATGAGCAACTTGGAAACCACGATGAGGTCCACTGGGCCGTAGTAAGAGTTGGAAGGTGTTAACGGAAAGAGTTCCTGACTAGTCGCAATCTGAAGAAGGGTCCCGACCCAAACGCCAGCATTTTGTGTCTATCGCTGGTGTAAACCAGCATCTGTAGTTTCTTCCTCTGGTCATTGTGTTGAATGAAACGTGTTGTTGGGAGTAACACGACGACTGGCTGTCTCTCCGGGTTCTCCTGTTTCCTCCCACACTCCAGAGACAGAGGTTTGTAGTGAACTGACTGCGCCACAATTGGCACGGTGGCGCACGGTAGAGTCGCTGCCTTACAGTGAACGCAGCGCCAGAGACCCGGGTTCCATCCCGACTACGGGTGCTGTCTGTACGGAGTGTGTACGTTCTCCCTGTGACCTGCAGGTGTTTCTCCGAGATCTTCAGTTTCTTCCCACACTCCAAGGACGTACAGGTTTGTAGGTTAATTGGCTTGGTGTAATTGTAAATTGACCCTAGTGTGTGGGGGATAGTGTTAGCGTGCGGGGATCGCTGGCCAGTACGGGCTCGGTGGGCTGAAGGGCCTGTTTCTGCGCTGTATCTCTAAACTAGACTAGACAATTCCAAGCAGAGTGGTTGATGGGAGGAAAGAAGGGCAGGTGGGAATTTCCAACTGACAGCGATCTGTTTCCCTTTGCCTGACCAAAGCACACTGAGCTCTTGTAATTTGGGTTGGGACAGGAGATCAGGTGGGTCCTATGGAATAGTAGAATAGGGCCATTCAGCCCATCAAGTCTACTCAGCCGTTCAACTATGGCTGATCTATCTCTCACTTCTAAACATTGGCACTTGTACTAATCAAGAATCTATCTATCTCCGCCTTAAAAATATCCACTGACTCGGCCTCCACAGGCTTCTGTGGCAAAGAATTCCACAGATTCACCACCCTCCGACTAAAGGCATTTCTCCTCATCTCCATCCTAAACGAACGTCCTTTAATTCTGACGCTATGACCTCTAGTCCTAGAGTATCGCACTAGTGGAAACATCCTCCACATCCACTCTATCCAAGCCTTTCCCTATTTTGTACATTTCAATGAGGTCTCCCCTCATTCTTCTAAACTGAGTAGACTTCAGCCTTTCCACTCATAGCCTGGCTGTGCGGGTGTCAGGGGTTATGGGGAGAAGGCAGGAGAATGGAGTTAGGAGGGAGAGATAGATCGGCAATGATTGAATGGTACAATAGACTTGATGGGCCAAATGGCCTAATTCTGTTCTCATCACATGATCATACAAAATGCCAAGGCTCACCAAGGAGCAGCGACGGTAAACGGGCAATCGGTCTGCCTGCCTGGAATATAAATAAACAGGATAACAACACACTTGCAACGCCGGAGTCCCTGGTTCGATCCTGACTATGGGTGCTGTCTGTACGGAGTTTGCACATTCTCCCTGTGACCTGCGTGGGTTTTCTCTGAGATCTTCAGTTTCCTCCCACACTCCAATGACGTGCAGGTTTGTAGGTTAATTGGCTTGGTGTATGTGTAAAATTGTCCCACTTGTGAGTAGGATAGTGTTAGTGTGCGGGGATCGCTGGTCAGTGCGGACTCAGTGGGCCGAAGGGCCTGTTTCCGTGCTGTATCTCTAAACTAAACTAAACTATGCAAGATTCTCTGCTGCCCCAGGCTCCACAACAATGTCCAGGTACACACAAAGGTTGCTGCATTCCTAAAGAAGGGCCTTGACCCCAAACGCCGCCATTCCCTTCTCGCCATAGATGCTGCCTCACCCGCTGAGTTACACCAGCATTTTGTGTCTATCTTCGATTTAAACCAGCATCTGCAGTTCCTTCTTAAACAAGGCCCTGCTAAAGTATTCTTGCATTCTCGAAACCTTTCAATTGTGTAACATTTCTGTTAAATCTTTTCCCTACAGTAATGTACAGCTCAAAATAAAGACGTCCATTACTATTACTTGGTAAATATACTGCCAGTACACGGTGTTGTTCACCTCTTCTGACAGCTAAATGCAAAAACAATAAACGGAATCCACCAACCTATAGTTTTGTGATAATTTACAGATGCTGAGAAATTAATTTTATACAATATAAGCCCTCTTATGTACAAGATCATGAGAGGAATAGATCGGGTGAATGCAGTCTTTCACCCAGAGTTGGAGAATCAAGAACCAGAAGGCATGGGTTTCAGGTGAAGGGGAAAAGATTTAATAGGAACCTGAGGGGCAACTTTTTTATACAAAGGGTGGTGGGTGTATGGAACGAGCTGCCAGAGGAGGTAGTTGAGGCTGGGACTAGCACAATGTTTTGGAAACATTTAGGCAGGTACATGGATAGGAGAGGTTTGGACCAAACGCAAGCAGGTGACTACTAGTAGACGGCACATGCTACACACAACCACTACATGCTTTACGCTACACGCATCCACGGATCCAATCCAACCGGCGAGATGAAGCTGCCAGTCAAACAGACTCCACTCATTAATTTATTATTTGGGCTTTCATTGATTTTCTCCATTTACTGAATGTAACTGTGCAGTGTCTGATTGGGGCGGGTACGGAGAGATGTGGGGTGAGCTGGGGTTCCCACGTCCTGGTTTTGAAACTTTTCACAGAGTTTAGAGAAGCTTCGGGTAATTTGTAATTGTGTTCATTCACGGCTGTGCTCTGACAGGCTGTGTGAATTATTAACGGCGGCACAACCCAGCTCTCGTGTGCTCTTGTGAACACAACTACCGACACACCAGCACCCACTCCTTGTTAACACCTAGCACACTCGCGTCATGTCACACATGTGACCACTGCCATTTACCTCATGTTTATGTTAAACTATTTGACTTGACTTTGAATGAGACTAGTTTTGGCAGCCTGGGAGATGAAACTAGTGTCACTTCAGTTCCTGGTTCGTCATATTATTGCTGAATTACATCTTGCAACATTACGTTTCCCTGTCCACAGCGAGCTTGTTGAGATCAGCTCTATTAGACGATGCAATAATGACAATACTGAGGCTTCCAGCCCTCCCCAGTCTGGCAACATAGAAGGCGGTATTTTTTTAAACGTTATATTTTATTCATGATGCATGTCACCCAGTACAGAGAGCAAACCTGACCCCCAACTTGAGTAGCACTACATATATTAATGACAGGAAAGACTTAGTACAGACACTTCTGCTCAGCACTGGGACATTATGTGTCCGTCACCAGTGTCGCCGGTACACGTTGGTGTTGCTGCGTGTGACAAGGTTAGTGCCACACTTTGCTTCACATCTGCCAGAATTTACAATTTAAGCGGATTTGTTTGTGCTTTGGTCTCGCTGGTGTTTTGTACAAGGCATCATCTGTCGTAAAGTGATTGTAGTTATGTCTGTCTGGAAGGTGACGGGCTACTGGAGAGGGCTGCTGTGTTGGGTCTCTGCATGTCTGTGACACAACACGCAAGGCCGGTGAGACGCACAGCGGGGAAATGCTGCCGGTGCGGCACTGAGCTCGCCAAACCCACGCCAGTTCCCCAACGAGCCTCCACTCAAGTGGAGACACATCAGAGCGGAGTGTAGGTCCGATGGGAATAATGGGGTGTCAGCCAGCTGTCAGTGGGTGCAGCTGAACTACTCTGGGTGTAAGCCACAGGTAGTCCAGGACAGGTGAACTACATGCCCAGGGCTGTGTGTGTAAGCCACAGGTAGTCCAGGACAGGTGAACTGTGTGTGTACACTGTGGGAGGCCCAGGGCAGCTGATCATGTCCAGGGCTGTATATAGACCCGAAACGTCATCTATCCATGTTCTCCACAGATGCTGCCTGACCCACTGAGTTACTCCAGCACTCTGTGTCTATGTTTGGTGTAAACCAGCATCTGCAGTTCCTTGCTATAAGGCAGGCCCGGTGTGTGGCTGTCTCTGGCTTCACTTCACAGTTGATACATATCTGCCTCTCTTCCTTCTTAGTGACAAAGAAAGTAAAACTATTGCTACACATTTCTCCAAGCATGCAGAAAGAAATTATTTTTCTTATGTTTATTATGAATTGGTGAAAGAGCCGACATTCTTCACATTTCCTCTCCCCTCCCTTGCCTCCCAGTTCATTTAGATTTGTGCATTTCATCTTTTCTACGTTTCTCTGCAGTATTTATTCTAGCGGTTAGCACTGTCGGCCAGGCTCAGTTACTCCGTGCCATCGTCAATCATCGGCAGCCCTGTCTTTGCTCACAGTTATTTATCCTCTGGACATCCAGCAGTGTCTCTGGTCAGGGCAAGGCCAGTCCATGCCTCCC
>CM069158.1:38405225-38415225 GCA_035221665.1 Okamejei kenojei
AGAGATACAGCGCGGAAACAGGCCCTTCGGCCCACTGAGTCTGCACCGACCAGCGATCCCCGCACATTAACACTACCCTACACACACTAGGGACAATTTACAATTATACCAAGCCAATTAACCTACAAACCTGTACATCTTTGGAGTGTGGGAGGAAACCGGAGCACCTGGAGAAAACCTACGCAGGTCACGGGGAGAACGTACAAACTCCGTCCTGACAGCACCCGTAGTCAGGATCAAACCTGGGTCTCTGGCGCTGTGACACACGTGAACAGCACCTCGTATTCCGTTTGGGAAGCTTACAACCCAACGGTATGAATTGCTTCAATTCTAAACAGCAGCAGATGTGGGCACTACCCGCTGCAGCACTGTGCCACCCTGTTGCCCACCCTGCTCACGCACAAGCATGTTTTCCCAGTACAGTAAGGGGCACTCACTCGGTGGTGTTGGCATGTGGCATCTGCTGCCGTTTACCATTGAAGCTATTTATTTGGTTATTTTTACCAAACACATGTTGTAAAATAATTTTGACTAATGCAACAAAAGTGGGTTAAATCTCCCAGCGCTGTCAGCCAACCTTAACTAAGGGTGTTTGACCAATATAATTCTGTGAGAATGGACTTTAAATTGTATTAATGTTGAAGTGAGAGAGCGTGATTGTAATTGGGCATCTCAGGATATTTGCAAGCTGAGCCACTTGTTCACACAGAAACTTGTTCACACAGCAGTTCACTAACCCATCATCTCTGGTCATCAGCGTACATTTGAGCACAATCCCCTCTCTCTGGCTTGTCCTCAGCTCAATATTAAACTTGTTTCTGAACCAACTTTGCCTGAGTGCCGCTGTTTGATCATAAATGACCAGGTCACTAACTCTAACTGAGCTCCGTGCGCTGGTGCTGACCCCATGGTCTCTGTCTTCTTTCCTGCAGGCGTCTGTGAAGAAGGTCCTACGTCCGTGCTCACCATGAGGTCGGTGACCTTCCTCATCCTCTTAGTGCTGACGGACCTGTGTGAAGCCACCTTCCCTGACGACAGTGGTCCTCTCAGCACTGGCCCAGTCAACCGTAAGTAAACCAGCGCAGCTCTAGTCAATCCCACAGAGGCAAAAATATATTAAGTAATGGTTACGGTGACGTTGTGGGTCGAGACCCTCCAACTGAAGAAGGGTCTCGACCCAAAACGTCACCTATTCCTTTTCTCTAGAAATGCTGCCTGTCCCGCTGAGTTACTCCAGCATTTTATGTCTATCTTCGGTTTAAACCAGCACCTGCAGTTCCTTCCTACACATTAAGTAATGGTTAGTCCAGCATCGAGCTTACTAGGCAATCTGTACTCTGTCCCAATAGAAGTCTTGTCTTAAGAGCAGTCAGTGTTACGGTCGCAGATGTGCTGATGCGTATGAAGATAGATAAATCTTCCAGGCCTGATCATCCGGGGACACTTTGGAATGCTATAGAGGAATTTGCCGCAGCCCTCGCTGAGATTTATGAGTCGTTGTTAAATACAGGCGAGGTGTCGAAAGACTGGAGGGAGGCAAATGTTGTGCCTCTATTCAAGAAGGGCTGCAGGAAAAGGCTGGGAACTACAGGTCAGTGAGCCCAGCATCTGTGGACAGAACATTACTGGAGAGTATTCTGAGGGATAGGATATACATGCACTTAGATGGACAAGGACTGATCGGGATGGTCAACATGGTTTTGCATGTGGGAGGTCGTGTCTCACTAATCTGATAGATTTTTTTGACGATCTGATCAAAAAGGTTGATGAAGAGAGAGCTGTAGACGGTGTATACGTGGATTTTAGTAAGACTATTGACAAGGTCCCACATGGTAGGCTGCTCTGGAAGGTTAGGATTCAAGGAGAGTTAACTGAATGGATAGAAAATTGGCTTCATGGAAGGAAACAGAGGGTGATGGTGGAAGATTGCTTTTTGGACTGGAGGCCTGTGACTAGTGGTGTACCTCAGGGTTCGTTGCTGGACCCATTGCCGTTTGTCATCCATATCTATGATTTGGATGAAAACATATATGGCATGGCGAGCAAGTTTGCAGATGTCACAAAAGTGGGCACTATTGTAGATAGTGAAGATGGTTGTCAAAAATTGCAGCAGGATCTTGATCAATGGTTGATGGAATTTAATAGAGAATTGAAAGGTGTTGCATATTGGGGGCACCAACAAGGGCAGAACCTACACAGTGAACGGTAGGGCTCCGGGGAGTGTTATAGAAGAGGGATTTTGTATTACAGGTACATAGTTCATTGAAAGTAGATAGGGTGATCAAAAAGGCTTTTGGCACATTGGCCTACATCAGTCAGAGCATTGAGTATAGAAGTTAGGAGGTCATGTTACAGTTGTATAAGACATTGGTGAGGCTGCATTTAGAGTATTGTGCTCAGCTTTGAGCACCATGTTATAGGAAATAAGTTGTCAAACTGGAAGGGGTACAGTGAAGACAAACATAAAAAGCTGGAGTGACACAGCATCTGTGGAGAAAAGGAATGGGTGACGTTTCAGGTCAAGACCTTTTTACTGAAGGTCTCCAACCTTTTGTGTCTATCTTTTGTTTAAACCAGCATCTGCAATTCCTTCCTACACAAGGATGTAGAATAGATGTTGCCAGGACTCGAGGGCCTGAGGTACAGGGAGAGGTTGAGCAGGCTGGGACTTTATTCCTTGGAGTGCAGGAGGATGAGGGGTCATCTTATAGAGGTGGACAAAATTATGAGAGGAATAGATCGGGTAGATGCACAGAGTCTCTTGCCCAGAGTAGAGGAATCGAGGACCAGAGGACATGGGTTTAAGATGAGGGGGGCGGAGATTGAATTGGAACCTGAGGGGTACCTTTTTCATTGAAAATGTGGTGGGTGTATGGAACGAGCTGCCGGAAGTGGTAGTGAGGCAGGGACTATAGCAACGTTTAAGAAACATTGAGACAGGTACATGGATAGGACAGGTTTAGAGGGATGCGGGCCAAACGCAGGCAGGTGGGACGAGTGTAGCTGGGACATGTTGGTCGGTGTGGGCATGTGCCTGGGCTGAAGGGCCAGGTTCCACGCTGTGTGACGCTACGACTCTGTCACTAGGTAGCAATGGACAATGTAGCCTAGGTTGGAGGGGAAGTGAGGAATGTGGTCTCATGAATTAACAAGCGCTATCCAGGCTTGAAGTGCAACTTGAAATGAGAATGCACCATCTCGTTCTTCATTAACATCTAAAAGCAAATGAAAATGTCCACCCTCGCTAGAGAAAGAATCTGTCGCTCCAGAAGTGGCCGCTATGAAGTGTCATTAATCACTGTGAATGGAGGAGACAGGCAGCCACTCCTTCCTCTACATTCATTGATGGGTTAAATTGGTAAACAGTCCAAAGGTAGAGAGGTTGACCACATCTCATTGTCCACGTTAGTACTTCATGCTCTGGGTGGGCCGCTCTGTGTGGCGTTGGAGAAGTGACCCCTTGAGTTCCCTTTGGATAGAAACACCAAACTCCTGTCATCACTAACAGAGCTGCTCTTTCATCCGCTGAAACTTGACTTTGCCCAAAGTACTATGGGAAGATGCTCACTCAACCCAGCCCCAAGCCCTGACCTCCTGGGAGTGAAGGGAGCTTTGTTGTGGTGCTGGCTTTGGCCAATGTACCACCAGTAAATATAAAAAAGGCCTTCCAAGATCATCTGATGAATTCATGACAGCTCATGCAAATATATGACATACATCAGCACAGGCGAAGGTGAGAAATATTGCAGGAATCTTTTAAAGCACGTAACTTCAGGGTAGGTTTGAAGGGTGGGAACAATTATAAGACCACAATAGGCAGATCAGTTACTCTTGACCTCCCAGTCCTCTGGTGACCTGTGACCTGTGACCTGTTGGTTTAGGATTACAGAGAGATATATCTGAGTGTTCTTCAATAATAAACCATGCAGTGGTGCATGCTGGGATTGGGCATTCAGTTGCCGTACACAACAGACTCTAATATTACACGTTAAACTTGTTGCCATTCATTCCCCGAGTCACACTTATCATTATATCTCAGTTTCCTCCAAACACTAACTATCTGCAATAGGTACAAATGCTGGAGTAACTCAGCGGGACAGGCAGCATCTGTGGAGGGAAGGAATGGGTGACGTTTTGGGTCGAGGCCCTTCTTCAGACTGAGTGGGAGGTACATATAAGGGGAAACCATTTTATTCTCCGAGGGAATTTACCTCTTTTATTCTCGCTGGAGTTTACATCCC
Organism: Okamejei kenojei; assembly: GCA_035221665.1. NCBI lineage: Eukaryota > Metazoa > Chordata > Chondrichthyes > Rajiformes > Rajidae > Okamejei > Okamejei kenojei. Next base: position 38,409,467 of record CM069158.1, read on the forward strand.
GCCCCCAAGCCTGCATACGTGAGAGGCAAACGCAACCCGCTGACCAGCTAATGAGGGTAGAGAGTGACTTCTAGACTCCGTGGTCATTGTTTTGGGGAACTTTAACAAAGCTAACCTCAGCCGTGACCTTCCAAAGTACAGACTTCATGTTACCTGCCCGACCAGAGGGGAGAGAACACTCGATCGCTGTTACACTTCAATCATTAACGCATTTGCTCTGTCTATCTTCGATTTAAACCAGCATCTGCAGTTCCTTCTTACACATACTAACTATCGGCACTTATTTATAACTCTTTCCAGAAAGAATCTAAAACAGAAAGGCACGGTTTGTGATCGTCAGACTCAGTGATTTCTGCAGGTTTAAACCCCACAGTGTACATAAATAAATATAACACCTCTACCTGTGATGAGACCTGCGAGCAGAGTTGAACAAGACGCCAGTACCAATGCGGCCGGGCTCCTCTCAGTGTTCTCAGTTGCGATACAACTCACTGCTGAGCAGCATTGGCAACTTGCCAAGTGGTTCCAAATGACCAGGATCAGAATGTTCAATCACAATGGTTAATTAATCAAAAGCCCAGCAGACCACTCATAATTAAGTGCACACCTGTATGTTTTACTCTTGTGGGAGCTATCTTGGGCAAGTTACAGCTGCTGACTTTACTGCCTCTTTTTATCATCCCAAACTGAGTGACCTTCACCATCATTTCATAAGTGATAGCAGCACAATTAGGGCGTTCGGCCCATTGTCCACTCCGCCATTCAATCAAGGCCGATCTATCTCTCCCTCCTAAGCCCATTCTTCTGCCTTCTCCCCATAAACCCTGAGACCCGCACTAATCAAGGGCACACTAGCTCCTGCAGCTTCCAATCCAAGTCTCACACCGTTCCTTGCTAACTTCCGAACCAGCAGCAACTTGGACGTGCTTTCACCACAGTGGGTGAAGGAGGAGGCTCATGTAGCAATGTTACAACATTTTGAGATTTTAAAAATCAAGTCTGCAATTTATCCCATCAGATAAAGCATAAAAATAAGTTTAATTTGACACCTAATTCACTTTCATATCTTCAGTAATAACAAAGTTATGGCCATTTTCATACTCGGAAATTAGCATCTTATTCCCTATTGCTTTTCCATTGATTTAACACAAAAGTTGTGATCAAGGACAGTCAAAAGCCCATAGCTTTCTTAAAAATTAAGAGAACTGAATGACATTTTCAGTTATTATAGATTGAAGTATTCTGAAACAAATATGAAACAATCATACTGAGTTGTGGTTGCGGTGAATTTAAAACCCATATCGGCAGGAAAAATACTGCCGGTTCGTATATTTACATAATCACCTTTTCGCAACGTGAAATTTTGATTAAAGGCATCCTAAGAAGCACGTTTTTTATGTAAAATAAACGTCTTTCTTTTACCTGTCCCGTACGTGACATCCGTCCCCGTTGTAGGCGTTCACAGCTTTAGAAGCTGCTTTTTAAGTTACTCCTGCTATTAAATTATCCAGTGCAGTTTAAAAAAAAATTAATAAAACCGATGTCGGAGCGATTCTTCTTCAGCAGCTAATCAGCCTGACAAAGATCGATTTGAACAGGTTGGAGAAATAACGCATTTTAATCCCGCCCCCCCCCCCCCCCCCCCTCTCAAAGGCGCCAAACTCGCGCACACGGGCAGTGACAGAACTGCAGCGCTGCTGAAGGTACGTTTTGTAACATACCTAGCTCATGCCCACATTCACGTTACAGGTATAGAATTAGGCCATGTGACCCATCGAGTCCATCCGTTATTCAAACATGGCTGATCTCTGTCTCTTAATCCCATTCTCCTGCCTTCTCCCCATGTCTCTGCCTTTAAAATATCCACTGAGTTCCACAGATTAACTACCCTCTGACTAAAGACATCCCTCCTCACCTCCTTTCTAAAAGAACGCCCTTTAATTCTGAAGGACATGTCCCACTTACGCGACTATTTCGGCGACTGCCGGCACCCGTCACAGGTCGTTGCAGGTCGCCAAAAATGTTCAACATGTTGAAAATCCAGCGGCGACCAGAACAAGGTACGACTCTTTGGGCGACTACTCACGATCATACACCCCACGACATGGTCGCCAGGGTATCGCCTGTATGGTCGTGAGTATTCTCCTCAAAGAGTCGTAGAGTCGATCTGGTCGCTGTTGGATTTTCAACATGTTGAAAATATTCGGCGACCTATGACAGGTGCCGGCAGTCGCCAAAAAAGTCACATAAGTGGGATAGGCCCCTGAGGCTAGGACCTCTGGTCGTAGACTCTCCTACCAGTGTGAAACATCCTCTCCACATCCACTCCACACACTGTAGAGGTGAGTGTGAATGTGTAACCGATGCTGGCGTTGCTAGTAATGCCCCTTTCCCACTAGTAGATAGTGCAGGCTCCATAATTGGAGAGGTGGAGAGTGCGGCTGAATGGCCAGAGAACAGGAGCTGCCAAACATAACCGCAGGGCCGCTGTTCAACTCTTTGCATTTATTTCCAAGTTGCAGCTTGAGTATCTGGCAGAGTGTGCAGTTGTTGAGCAGGGAATGGAGACAGGGAGGAGAGAGAGAGAGAGAGATAGAGAGAGAGAGACTTCAACCTTGCTTCTCTGAACCCTTGTTCCCTGGAGCAGTAATCTCCATGTTTCAGCCTCACTGTCTCTGATGGTAGCATCCATCCCCAACTTAACTCTCTCCGTCTCTCACTCCCTCATCCCTCCAGCAATGCACCTGTAACATTTCACCTGTAACACTTCACCTGTAACACTTCACCTGTAACGCTTCACCTGTGACGCTTCACCTGTGACGCTTCACCTGTGACGCTTCACCTGTGACGCTCCTGTACATGAGTATAGATGGTGGAGATGATGGAGAGACACAGGAGCCCTCACTGACACCGACTCATTTGTATTTGACAAACTTCCAGCAATTGGTTTGTGATGTTCCGTCACATTGGAGGCAGTTTGTCAGTGCTGTGCATTAGTTGATGCATTGGTTGCTGTGTTGCAGCACAAAACTAACACATTGCCCCCTTAACCATGGGAGGGAACTGCAATGTGAAAAATTAATAACTGCCAATAAATCACACTTCACCCAAGAGAGGGTCATGACCCTTGGTGATTGAATCTCCAGGTAAATATTTTATATCTACCCTGAAGATGACCTTTGAGATGTTTCCAGTTATTTACCAGAAGCCTGTGATGTCTCAGTTGGTGAAGTCATTGGGTTTTGGCAGCTTAGATTCATGCCCTGACTTCCTGCAGCGTTACAGTCCGTTCCCCCAGAGCAGATATTATCCAGGTTAGGTACAAAGTGCTGGAGTAACTCAGCGGGTCAGGCAGCATCTGTGGAGAACATGGATAGGTGACTTTTCACAGAGTGCTGGAGTAACTCAGCGGGTCAGGCGGCATCTGTGGAGAGAAGGATGGGTGATGTTTCGTGTCGAGACCCTTCTTATCTCGGTCCCCAAGTCCTGATTGCCGTACATTGATTGTTACTGGAGCGATGCCAAGTGTAGCCAGGGCGGGGCTGTAGAGGCAAATTTAGAAACATCCACCAGTCCAGACTAGAGGGCGTTCGATGCCCTCCCCCACACTGGGGCACGACAAGCCCAGCCCACAGCTCAGAATGAAGAATGTACTCGTCTTCTCAGGACAACCTTGTAGGGCGGCACAGTGGTGCAGCGGGTAGAGCTGCTGCCTCACAGCTCCAGACACCCAGATACGATTCTGACCTCAGGAGCTGTCTATGTGGTGTTTGCACGCTCTCCCTGTGACCACGTGGGTTTCCTCTGGATGTTCTGGATACTCCTCCCACGACCCAAAGATGTGCAGGGTTGTAGATTCATTGGCCCTCTGTAAATTGCTCCCCAAGTGTCGGGAGTGGATGAGAAAGTGGGATATCATGGAACCAGTGTGAACGGGTGATCGCTGGTCAGCACGGACTTGGTGGGCCGAAGGGCCTGTTTCCACGCTGTATCTCTAAACTAAACTAGTGTGTGAACAGTGATCGCTGGTCAGCACGGACTCGATGGGCTGAAGGGCCTGTTTCTCTAAACTAAACTAAACTAAAGAACCAGGTCAGCCGTTCATTCACCGCACGGATGTTTATAACAGGTTTAAACAGCGCTACCGATATCTGCAAACAGAGCAAGATTAATATTTGTACGAATACTGATATGTTTCCTTATTTATTATTGTCAGCACGACCAGCAGTTTCATGTGTTTTCAGTGAATTGCCCCATTGTGTTTTGTGATGCCTTTGACAGCCAATCAGGGTGAAAATTTGTGCTTAAGAGCTCTGGCCATTCAGTTCAACTTGAGGAAAGTTCACCTGAATTGTAATGAATACAAATGTACTTCATCAACCACGTCAGATGTTGTAATTGAGTGTTGCCTGGGCCAATTGGAATGTGAACCGTACACAGCTCCTAATAACGCTCTGGGATTGTTATTCTTGGATCTGGTTCAGCACAGTATCGGCAGTCGACAAGCACATAAATCCATCCAATAACGCACACCGGGTGAAATCTCCAGTGGTTGTCCTTGCTTGTTTACTTTGGGGTTAAGCAAACATTTTTGTCATTGCAATAAAATGGGACTCTGGTAAAGCTGAGGTTGAAGCTGACTTCAGGTATTATTATTCTTCAGGATGCTGTCATTGAGCTGTCTGACTGGGGGCTGGGTGAACAGACATGCAGAGTTATTGAGGAGGCTCTGGCAGAGCGTGGAACACATGTTGAATGCCCCCTCCCTCATGTCTCACACATTCAATCTGTAGCTGCGCATCGATTTGGTTCAAGTGCCGATAACTTTGTTGAAGAGAATTTATCGATTCCTTCAATGTTTTCCTCGAATGTCCAGGTTCAGACTATATGTGATAGGAGGGAGCCAAATTAGGCCATTCGGCCCATCAAGTCTACTCCACCATTCAATCATGGCTGATCTATCTCTCCCTCCTAATCCCGTTCTCCTGCCCTCTCCCCATAATCCTGACACCCGTACTAATCAAAAATCTATCTATGCCTTAAATATATCCACTGACTTGGCCACCACAGCCATCTATAGCAATGAATTACATGGATTCACCTCCCTCGGACTAAAGAAATTCCTCCTCATCTCTTTCCTAAAGGAACGTCCTTTAATTCTGAGGCTGTGACCTCTGGCCCTAGACTCTCCCACGAGTGGAAACACCTTCTCCACATCCACTCTACCCGGCCCATAAACTATATTTTAGTGCCAAATGATCAGTCTTCTATATCTCGGTGTGAACAATGGTGTATGGCCTAAAGTGTGGGTTTTGTACAAAATTCACAGGGTTAATTTGAGGAAAGGTCCGATTGTGTTGAAGTTACAAAGAGTGCAAGTTATACATGAGAAAGTTAGAGTCGGGCAGTAGATTTCTCAATCCTCTCAGAAGACAACACATCTGTGACGTACATCCCAGAGAGAGGAACTTGATATGGATGATAACGGGACATTTTGGCAAAGGAAGTATTGAAAGAAACAGTGAGAAAACAGACAGATGGATTTAGTTTAAAAAATAACTTTTTAGTCTTTTTTTATCATAATATTTGTTGAGATCATTCTGTTCTTAGAGGCATTAAAACTGTGATGAAGGAACTGACAAATATAGAAGAGAGCCTTCTTGATTGGAGCTTATGTACAAACATTATAAACTTCTCATGTACAGTTCCATCATGAGTTAGATCAAGAATAGTCGGCACGTTCCACACTGCTCTTAAAC
>CM069159.1:0-42579 GCA_035221665.1 Okamejei kenojei
CCCCGGCTCCCCCCCCCCCCCCCACCCCCCCGTCCCCCCCCCCCCCCCCCCCTCCCCCGCCCCCCCCCTCCCCCCCCCTCTCCCCCCCCCCACGTCTCCCCCCCAGCCCCCACCGCCTCCCCCCCCCCACCCCCCCCCCCCCCACCCCCCCTCCCGCCCCCCCGCACCCCCCCCCCTCCCTCGGCCGATACACGCAGGGGTGTCCAAAGACTAGAGGTGTCGTTTTTAAATGCAGCCAGAAAAGCTAAAGGACGGCCCTTAAGATAATGGAAGAGGTGCAGCAGACTGCACATACACTCCATGTAACGCGAGGTACGCAGAAACCGTTGTAATTTTCCCGAGCCCCGAGAAAGTGGCATGCTGCTTGCCAGACTTTTGAACCCCGCGGGTTTCAGGGTACTCCTTCTGTGCTGTCACCCGACCCATCCCAGGTCCCCGGGTGTAGAGGGTGATTGGCCTACCATTCCATTGCCTTGATACCGCTGTATTCTAAGCCATGAAAATTGCAATACACTCGCCGCCTTGTCACCCAATTCATCGATTCCTTGACAACATTCGAAATGCATTGTCAATTTCCAATGCCATTGTCGCACTATCACCTGCCGTAAGCATTTCAATGACTCGTCATTTCAAATAGGTTTGGACCAATTTCCACGGCCTCCGCCTTTGTAACTCCAGCCTGTTTCTTATTAGAGACAAAAATACCATAACGGAAGCCCGGTATAAAGGGGCCCGTAAAAGGCGAGGGTTTATCCATAATACTTTCCAACCATCAGTCAGCACATGTTGCAACACTTGCAACAAACGTAGCATACCACTTCTAGTAACAAGTTCCTCCGATTATCTAGTCTATTTCCATTTGATAACCGCGCAGTGTATTGCTCCACTAGATAATTCAGAATATACACCTGGCGGTATAAACGTCGGCAGGCTCGACCACGTTCTAATCTAAAGGCCCTGGTGGGAAGAGATTTAATAGAGAATGAGAGTTATGGTGAAGCGGTAATAATACAAACAACAAATAATGTTTTTCCAAAAATATTTTTATCTCACTACAAGACGGACATCACTGCGGCGGCGGAGCCGTAGAGATTGCTGCCTAACAACCGGCGGGCGGCGCATCCTCCGGCATCGAACCTGACTACTGATGCTCTTCTGTCTGGGGTTGTGCATGTTTTCGAATGACGCATGCATATTGTCCGTTTCACCTCACACTCCTCGTCAATGCCTGTTCATTGCAATGCCTTCCCCAGTCAATGCCTCATTCCATCAATACCTTTTGCCATTTCAAGGCCTGTCAATTTTAACGCATTGTCCATTTTCCAAACCTTGTCATTTCAAGCCTGGTCAATTTCTATGGCATGTACATTTTTCAAGGCCTTGCTAATTGGGGTCACGGTGGCGCCAGCGTTTAGAGTTGCTGCCTCAATCACAGCCGCCAGAGACCCAGTTCTATTCTAACCACTGTCCTGTCTGCACGGAGTTGACGTTTTCCCCCATGATTCGCGCGGGTTTTCTCCGGTACTTCGGGTTCCTTCCCACCCATATTCCAAAGATTACAGGTATAGAAACATAGAAACATACATAATTAGGTGCAGGAGTAAGCCATTCACCTTCGAGCCTGCACCGCCATTCAATATGATCATGGCTGAATCATCCCAACCTCAGTATCCCGTACCTGCCTTTCTCTCCATACCCTCTGTCCCCTAGCCACAAGGGCCACATCCAACTCACTCTTAAATATAGCCAATGAACTGGCCTCCAACACCCTCTGTGGCAGAGAGTGTCCAGAGACTCACCACCTCTGTGTGAAGAAAGTCTTTCCATCTCGTCTTAAAAGGATTTCCCCCTATCCTTAAGCTGTGACCCCCTTGTCCTGGACTTCCCAACATACGGAACATCTTCCTGCATCTAGCCTGTCCAACCCCGTAGAAATTTTGTAAGTTTCTATAAGAGCCCCTCTAATCTCCTAAATTCCAGAGAGTAAAAACCCGAGTCTATCCAGTCTTTCTTCATAAGACAGTCCTGAGCCGTCCCAGAATCAGTCTGGAGAAACCCTTCTCTGCCACTCCCTCTATGGCAATAATGTCGTCCTCAGATTTGGAGACCAAAACTGCAAGCGCAAACTCCAGTGTGGTCTCACCAAGACCCTGTACAACTGAAGTAGACTCCTCCCTGCTCCAGTACTCAAATCCTTTTTTGCTATGAAAGCTTTAACATTCCATTCGCTTTTTTTCACTGCCTGGCTGCACCTGCATGCCTACTTCAATGACTGGTGTACCATGACACCCAGGTCTCGCTGCATCGCCCCTTTTCTAAATCGCCACCAGTTAATAATAGTCTGCTTTCCTGTTTTTGCCACCAAAGTGGATAACCTCACATTTACCACATTAAACTGCATCTGCCCAAACATTTGCCCACTCACCCAGCCTATCCAAGTCACCTGCAGTCCTCCGAGCATCCCTCCACACAGCGAACACTGCCCCCAGCTTAGTGTCAATCCGCAAACTTGGAGATATTGACTTCAATTCCCTCAACCAGATCATTTATATACAATGTAAATAGCTGGGGTCCCAGCACTCTGAGCCCTGCGGTACCCCACTAGTTTACTCGCCTGCCATTGTGAAACAGGACGCCGTTTACTCCCTACTCTTTCTTTGCTTCCTGTTTTGCAAGCCAGTTTCTCTATCCCATCAATACTGAACCCCAATACCGATGCTTTAAGTTTTGTATACTAATCTCTTATGTGGGACCCTTTGTCGAAAGCCTTCTGGAAGTCCAGATATTACCAAATCAACAGGTTCTCCCTAACCACGCTACTATGTAGGTTAATTGGCTTCGGTAAAATTATAATTGTCCGGGTGTGTAGAATTTGGCGTAGTATGCGGGGTGGATCGCTGTCGGCCAGGCTCGTTGAGCCGAAGAGGCCTGCTCCGTGTTGTGCCTCTAAACTAAACTAGTGTGAACGGTTGAACGCTTCTCCGCGTGGACTTGTTTTGGGCAGACTGGCCTGTTTCCGCGCTGTATCTCTAAACAAACTAAAAAATAACCTCACCTTGTCAATTTCAATGCCTTGACAATTTTGTGCCTTGTAATTTCAAGCCTTGTAAATGTCTTAATCTGTTCAGTGTTACTTACCAGTCTATGTTTTTTGATGAGACAGAACGCTATAACGTTATAATGAGGTCCATATAAACGAGGGTTTACTTGCATGTATTGCCATTATAGTCTTGAAAAAGTTTTGGCCAACACGGTGCCAAATGTCGCTTGGACTTACCTGCCACATTTCCGATCCCGTCGGTAGTCACATGAAATTCTCTGCTCCCTTGTCATCAGATATGCACATCTGCGGCAAAAGTTGTTATAGATATCTAGACCAAGTGGGACCCGTAGCGACCCTTTCACACGAGAGGCCTGGTCCCCGAAACGCAACCTTCCCCAACGCACAATTCCACCACTCACCCATACTAGCCGCAATGCGCGGGGGCTGCTCATTTACGCCTTATTCACACTCCCTCATTTTTTAAATAAAGAAAAAATGCAATGCACTTGCTGGCTCGCGGACCTCAGTGCACTTAGACTTTAAAAATGCATTTGCACTTGCTATCGCTGCAGGACTTCGGTGTACTGTGATTCAAAAATGCATTTTGCACTGCTAAGGGCTAAGCAGGACTCAGTGTACTGTGACTTAAAAATGCATGTGCCACTTGCTAGGGCTGCAGGACTCAGTGTCCATGGATAGCACAGATGCTGGCTAGCAGTACTAGAATCCATTGGTGACGTCACAGCTGTAAGCACAGGTATAAGCTAATTCATTGTTTCCAATATTATTTAGATTTTTGAACATTTTTATTAATAACTCGAGAAATAAGCATTACATTTTGAGATAAGGCGATTTTTGGACCCCACGGAAAATTGCAATCGGGTCGAACCCTTCTTCCAGACTAGTTTTCGTGCCGAAAGTTGCCCTATTCCTTCGCTCCATTGATGCTGCCCTCACCCGCCTTGGAGTTTTCACCAGCATTTTGTCTACCTTCGATTTCCAACATCCGCAGTTCCTTCTTAAACAGGTTAAGAACGGTGTCAGGGATTATGGGGAAAAGGCAGGAGAATGGGCTTGAGAGGGGGAAGATAGAACAGCATGAATGAATGGAGTAGACCTCGATGCTGAAATGGCCTATTTCTTCTCCAATAATCCGAAACCCTGTCGATGGATATTTCTTACCCCGTTGCATTTAGCTCCTGCGGCGTTTCTGGCTGTCCGATTTCCTTCCGGTTCCTGTCCGTATTTTGATAGAACTGCGTTGCAGGCCCCCAGGACCGGGTTCATGAAAGGCGACCACCCGGGAGCACAAGACATTGCGTATATCGTGGAGCACACGTTCCCATTTTTGAGGTGTCTGTTGAGCAGTTCTAAACACAACAAAAAAACACGGTCGGAACTAAATATAGGAATTCTAAATATCCCCAGGAATCTATAACACCAGCAATTTATCGAAGCATTGTTGGCCTAGACAGCACATCAACGCTTTATAAGCTTTCGAACTCGGTATATCCCCCCAAAACTCTCACCATCTTACTACAGGATGCCCTAGAGAAACGTTTTATCATCAGTTACATCATATGTTGGGTTTGAAACATTGAAAACATAGGTTTAAAGGCGAAGCGTAAAAGAGTTAATAGGAATCTGAGGGGTAACTTTTTCCCACACAAGAAGTGTGGTGGGTGTCTGAACGAGCTGCCGGAGGATGTAATGAGATGGACTATCTCAACATTTAGGGAAACAGTTGACCGGTACGTGGATATGAACTGTTTAGAAAGTATATGGACCAAACGCGGGTAGATTAAACATGTGTAGCTGCGATATGTAGGCCAGTTGGGCAAATTGAGCCGAATGGCCTGTTTCCCCGCACGCATCACCGTATTAATTGGCGAGAGTATAGACCCACATAGACCATCACGCAAACCAACCTCTCTTTCCATCATGGAATTTTTTGAGGATAGTAACTGGGAAAAGTGGAAATGGAGAGCCATGGTAAGTAGTGTACCTGGACCAACAGGAAGCATTTGATAAGTCACACATAAGAAATTAATGGGTCAAAAAATTAGGGAACATGGTATCGGGGGTAGGGTGTTGATGAGGAGAGAAAATGGTTTGACATACAGGAAACAAAGAGTAGGGATTAACGACCCATCAAATGGCAGGCAGTGACAAGTGTGGTAGCGCAAAGCTCGGTGCTGGGCACCCGCATCTATTACAATTTTATAACAATGATTCAGATGAAGGGATTAAAAGTAACATTAGCAAATTAGCAGATGACGCAAAGCTGGATGGCAAGTGTAACTGTGATGAAAGATAGCTATGAAGACGCAGGTGATTTGGACAGGTTGGGTGAGTGGGCAAATGCATGGCAGATGCCGTTTTAATGTGGATAAATTGAGTTTAATCCACATTGGTGGCAACACAAGAACGCAGATTATTATCTAAATGGTGTCAAGTTGGGGCAATGAGTCACTGAAACTAATTATGCAGGTATATTAGTCAGTGTGGGAAAAGCGACCTAATTTTTGGTCTTCATAACCATATGAGTTGAGTAGATGAGGAAAGACGTCCCTTCTGCATGTTGTACAGGGCCCTAGTGAGAACGACCACCTGGAGTATTGTGTGCAGTTTTGGCACTCCAATAGACAATAGACACTAGTAACCTTGTGAAACCTACGATGCACTCCCCAATAGCAAGAATTCCTACCTCAAATAAAAGGGGAACCAACCTGCACACAATACGCCGGGTGTGGTCTCACTAGGGGCCCTGTACAACTTCCGAAGGCTATTTGCTCCTACATTCAACTCCTCTGTATGAAGGCCAACAACCAATTTTCTATCCATGTCAGCACTCTACCCCAATACCAGTGCCCCCTAATTATGCCCACTATCCTCCTATCCGGGAACCTTAATCTAATGCTTTCTGAAAAGTCCGTTACACTACATCCACTTTATCCCCCCGTGTCCATTTTCCTAGTTCCGTCCTCAAAAAGTTCCAGAAGATAGTCAATCTGATTCCCATTTGTAAATCCCAGGTGACATATGCCGCTAGTTCATCTTTTATGATTGACTCTAGCAACTTTCCCCACCACCGATGTCCCTATTGCTCTATAAATACCTGATTACTTTTCCTTCTCCCGCCTTCCTTAAAAAGTGGGATATCATTAGCTACCCTCTAATCCACAGAAACTGATTCTAATCAAAGAACATTGGAAATTGAACACCAATCGTCCACGATTTCTAGAGCCACTTCCTTACGTCCCTGATGCAGCCCTTCAGCTCTGGGGATTTATCGCCTTCATTCCTCAGTCTACCAAACACCATGTCCTGCCTAATGTGGATTTCCTTCAGTTCCTCCGTCACCCAGATCCTCTGGCCACTAGTACATCAGGAAGATTGTTTATGTCCTCCTTAGTGAAGTTGGATCCAAAGTACCTGTTCAACTAATCTGCCAGTTCCTTGTTCTCCATAATAAATTCACCTTTGGCGGTGAATTCGAGAAGGGTTTGAGGAAGGACCTTCTTGCTATTGAGGGAGTGCAGCGTAGGTTCACAAGGATAATTGCCGAAATGGCGGGACTGTCATATGTTGATAGCGGCTGGGCTTGTATGCTCTGGAATTTAGAAGGATGGAATTTGGAGTTTAGAGGGGGTCTTATTGAAACAGAGGGATTTATTAATGCGTTTGGACAACATTAGAGGCAGGAAACATGTTTCCGATGTTGGGGAGTCCAGAACGGGGGCCACAGTTTATGAATAAGGGGTAAGCCATTAGAACGGAGAGAGGAAATATACTTTTTCACACAGAGAGTTGTGAGTCTGTGGAATTATCTGCCCTCAGAGGGTGTGGAGGCCGGTTCTCTGGATGCTTTCCAGAGAGAGTTAGATAGAGCTCTTCAAGATAGCGGAGTCAGGGGATATGGGGAAGAAGGCAAGAACGGGGTACTGATTGTGGATGATCAGCCATTGATCACATTGAATGGCGGTGTTGAATTGAAGGGCCGAATGGCCTACTCTGCATCTATTGCCTATGGTCTATTCTATTGTCCATTGACTCAATTTACACTTCACGATGCCCTCGGGAAGGCCACCAGCATAATCAAGGTCCCCATCACTAAAGTAAAGGGTACATGGATATTATACCGCTCTTATCCCTTGTCAAAAACATCCTTTGCTGCCTCACATTGAGAGTTAAGTGTCAAATCATGGAGCAGCGCAGTGAGAGCCGCTGCATTACGGCGCCAGAGACTCCAAAACATTTTGGGCCGAAGAGCCCATAGAAACATAGAAACATAGAAATTTAGGTGCTGGAGGAGGCCCATTCAGCCTTCGAGCCTGCACCGCCATTCAATATGATCATGGCTGATCAATCCAACTCAGTATCCCGTACCTGCCTTCTCTCCCATACACTCTGATCCCCTTAGCCACAAGGTGCCACATCCAACTCACTCTTAAATATAGCCAATGAACTGGCCTCAACTACCCTCTGTGGCAGAGAGTTCCAGAGACTCACCACTCTCTGTGTGAAAAAAGTCTTTCTCATCTCGGTCTTAAAGGATTTTCCCCCTTATCCTTAAGCTGTGGACCCCTTTTCCTGGACTTCCCCAACATCGGGAACAATCTTCCTGCATCTAGCCTGTCCAACCCCTTAAGAATTTTGTAAGTTTCTATAAGATCCCTCTCAATCTCCTAAATTCCAGAGAGTATAATCGAGTCTATCCAGTCTTTCTTCATAAGACAGTCCTGACATCCCGTTTCTGTATTTCTTACCATTCTATTATTTAATGTTCTGTGAAATAAAATCGTCCTGAGGTGATAATGACAGTGATAGTCATAGAGTTACACAGCATGAAAACGGGTTCCTTCGGCCCAACTTCTCCACACCGATCCACATGCCGCATCTACACTAAAAAACCAACCCGCCTGCGTTTTGGCCCATAGAAATCCAAACCTGTCTTTTATCCGTGTACCTGGTTAAATGTCTCTTACACGTTGTGATAGTACCAGCCTCAACTACCTCTTTCTGGAACTCGTTCCATACACCCAACCACCCTTGTGTCCGAAAAGTTACGCTCGGATTCCCATGACATAGGCTGAAGAGAAAAACCGAAGTGGTCCGCCCCCCCCCCCCCCCCCCCCCCCCCCCCCCCCCCCCCCCCCCCCCCCCCCCCCCCCCCCCCCCCCCCCCCCCCCCCCCCCCCCCCCCCCCCCAAACAAGCATAATGCAAGATTGCTGCAATACAGGCATTACCAGAGAAGACAACCAGCAACTGGCGACGTCCACGAATCAAAGTCTTCAAGCCGTCAAAGGATATGCAACAAAATACTAAACATGACTACTTTCAGTTGCATGTCATTGCTGTGTCCCAAACATTATGGTGCCCTGAACGGGGGGACTATGTATAAAACATACTGCAATTTCTACATGATGATGAAACCAAAATGTATAAACATGGCCTTTATTAAAATCTGATCTGTGCGCACTTTAACCACGTGGATTCTTTCTATTACAAATCTCAAATTGTGGGACTGCAGAGCAAATAAATAAATGATGGGTCTTTGTCCCGTAACATTATGGAGGGCACTGTATTGTTTTCCCCTTCTCCTTAAATCTATTTCTCCTGATTCTCGATATGAACTATTGTGAGCCCCGCCTTTTCCTGATTACCGTTGCACGTTGCATATCTTCCATTCATTTGTCCCTAGTACCTTCAATATCTATCCTTCCACTTTCCGCTGACTCTCAGTCTCAAGAAGGGTCTCAACCTGAAACCCATTCCCATCACCCATTTCTTTTCACCAGAATTGCTGCCCGACCCGAGCTACTCCATCTTTCTGTGTCTGTCTGTGTTTCAACCAACATCTGCAGTTCCTTCCTGCAGAAAATACTCTGCGCGTTTACGCAATATATTCCTCTCACCTCTATAATTTCCACTTACGTAACGCGAAAACATACACCATCTTATGCTTACTAGTTGTGCACTAAAACGTCAGTTAAATAAATATCGGCTTACTCCTCTTACACTTGTCGGGCCGCAATGAAAGTTTCCTTGAAAATCTGCTCATAGAAAATGTGAAGTCCATTTCTATAGAGCGGAGTTTAATTTGGAATACAGCGACCATCAAACTACAATGGACGACTCACAGCAAAGAGTTAACTTTGCACCCAGAGACATGACATTTCAACATAGTTCCTTCCGGCCCTTCCACCCAGTAAATAATCCTTCCTCGCGTTCTCCGGCATAAGGAACTTTAACTAACTACCCACACTTCGGAAATGGAAAGCAGACTGAAGATTTTAAAGCATTTCCGAAGCTGGTTCGTAAGTCAAGAGGGAGTGGTAGCCATTGTAGGAAGACGGTCACGTGGAAAGGAACAGTGGACCAAAGTTCGAAGCTAATTGCTGATAAGGTTCACGTTCGAAATTTGAATGTTATCTTTGCACTCGGTATTCTCAATATATAACTGGCGCTGAATGAACATTTGCTCATTCGTCTCCTGAAACGAGATTTGCAAACAATATTTCGACAAAAAAAATGTAAGACAGGGAATCAATGATTCAATGATGTAATGACGAGTTGATGTTCAAAGTTGCTTGGTGCAGAAGGTTGCCATTCGGACCAGAAAGTCTACTCCGCCATTCAATGGTGGCTGATCTATCTTTCCCTCTCAACCTCATTCTCCAGCCTTATCTACATAGCCCCTGACATCTGTAATAATCAAGAATCTATCTACCTCTGTCTTGAAAATATCGATTGACTTAGCCTCCACAGCTGTTTGTGGCAACGTATTTCACTAATTCACCACCTTTGGCTACATAAAATTATTGCGCATCTCCTCTGGAGCTAGACCCCCCCATGAGTGGAATCATCTTCCCCACATGCCCTCTACCCAGGCATTTCACAAATTGGGCAGATTTTATATGGTCCCCCATCCTTCTAAAATTCAGCGAGTAGAGGCCCAGCGCCTTCAAACGCTCCTCATTGTTCAAGTCATATCGTATGAGCCAAAGGTGCCTCAGCGGCGGCGGCCATTGGAGCCTCGGCGGCGGCAGCGGGAGCCTCGGCGGCAGCCTGAGCCGCGACGGCAACGGGAGCCTTCGAAATGGTGAGGCCTCGTCGGTAACTTAAAGCATACGGTATTAGGGGTTCAGTATTGATGTGGATAGAGAACTGGCTGGCAAACAGGAAGCAAAGAGTAGGAGTAAACGGGTCCTTTTCACAATGGCAGGCAGTAACTAGTGGGGTACCGCAGGGCTCAGTGATGGGACCCCAGCTATTTACAATATATATTAATGATCTGGATGAGGGAATTGAAGGCAATATCTCCAAGTTTGCGGATGACACTAAGCTGGGGGGCAGTGTTAGCTGTGAGGAGGATGCTAGGAGACTGCAAGGTGACTTGGATAGGCTGGGTGAGTGGGCAAATGTTTGGCAGATGCAGTATAATGTGGATAAATGTGAGGTTATCCACTTTGGTGGCAAAAACAGGAAAGCAGACTATTATTTAAATGGTGGCCGATTAGGAAAAGGGGAGATGCAGCGAGACCTGGGTGTCATGGTGCATCAGTCATTGAAGGTAGGCATGCAGGTGCAGCAGGCAGTGAAAAAAGCGAATGGTATGTTAGCTTTCATAGCAAAAGGATTTGAGTACAGGAGCAGGGAGGTTCTACTTCAGTTGTACAGGGTCTTGGTGAGACCACACCTGCAGTATTGCGTACAGTTTTGGTCTCCAAATCTGAGGAAGGACATTATTGCCATAGAGGGAGTGCAGAGAAGGTTCACCAGACTGATTCCTGGGATGTCAGGACTGTCTTATGAAGAAAGACCTGGATTAGACTCGGTTTATACTCTGGAATTTAGGATATTGAGAGGGGATCTTATAGAAACTTACAAAATTCTTAAGGGGTTGGACAGGCTAGATGCAGGAAGATTGTTCCCGATGTTGGGGAAGTCCAGGACAAGGGGTCACAGCTTAAGGATAAGGGGGAAATCCTTTAAGACCGAGATGAGAAAGACATTTTTCACACAGAGAGTGGTGAGTCTCTGGAACTCTCTGCCACAGAGGGTAGTTGAGGCCAGTTCATTGGCTACATTTAAGAGTGAGTTGGATGTGGCCCTTGTGGCTAAGGGGATCAGAGGTTATGGAGAGAAGGCAGGTACGGGATACTGAGTTGGATGATCAGCCATGATCATATTGAATGGCGGTGCAGGCTCGAAGGGCTGAATGGCCTACTCCTGCACCTAATTTCTATGTTTCTATGTTTCTAACAAAGGGGGATCCGGTGTGGGGAGGGTGGTAGGGGGGGCAGTAGCACTGTAGTTTTAGAATCAACCGCTCAGGGGATAAGTCTGTGTTTGTATGCTTGTTGGTTCATTTGTCCTGGTTAAGGCGCTGTACACTCGGCAGCCAGCCAACATTCGCTAGTCCTTTCCTTTTTTTTCACTTTTAATGTGAAGTTTTTAGTATATCTTGAGACTTGCGACTGTTGGCAGAAAAATGTTCCTCCGAGGACGAATAAAGATTATCGTGTTGTATATTATTTATTGATTAAATGTTTATTTAATCAGTGATACTTTACAGTCCCGTGGAGGCAGCGTGCGGAGGTATAGTGAAATGGTTCGTTTTGCATTCAAAACATGGTAAAGTGTTACAGCCGACATCACCGAGGCAGTGCACAAGTCTCTACTTTGCACCGAACCGTGTTCTCCGGAGATAATGCTTGACCCGCTGAGTAGCTCCAGCACTTTGTACCTATCCATGTTCTCCAAAGATGCTGCCTGACCCGCAGAGTTACTTCAGCACTTTGTAGATATCTATGTTCTCCAGAGATTCAGCCTGACCCGCTGAGTTACTCCAGCAATTTGTACCTGTCCACGTTCTCTAGAGATGCTGCTTGATCCACTGAGTTACCCCAGCACTTTGTAGCTATCCATGTTCTCCAGAGATGCTGCCTGTCCCACTTTGCATCTGTCCATGTTTTGTTTAGTGTAGTTTAATCGGACTAATTTAGTTTAGTTTAATCAGACTTAAAGGGCGGTAACAGGCCCTTCCACTCACCGAGTCCGCGCCGCCCAGCGATGCCCGCACATTTACACTACCCTACACGCACACAATGGACAATTTGCACTTATGCCAAGCCAATTAACGTACAGAACTGCACGTCTGTGGGTGTGGGTGTGGGTGGAAAACCACGCAGGTTACGAGCAGAACGAACAAACTCCGTACAGACAAGCACCCGAAGTCGGGATCGCACCCGGGTCTCTGGCGGTGTAAGTGCTCGAAGCATCAACTCTTCGACAGCGCCACCGCGCCACCGCGCAACCGTGGATCAGGCAAAAATTTCGTTTCTAGAGATGCTGCGCCGTTACTCTAGTAATCCTTGTAAATATACTAAATAACTACTATACAAATATGATCCCTATTTAGCACCACACGGGCGCGGACGTAACACCGGAGAAAGATACAGCTTGGAAAACAGACACTTCGGCCACCGTGTCCAGCTAGATCCAGCTCATAGGGTTAAGGGAAATCAAGGAATTTGGGAGAACGCCGGAACGTGGTACAGCTTTTAGATGACACTCATGATCATATCCAATGGTTGTGCTGGCTCAAACGGCGGAATGGCCTACTCCTACAGCTATTTTCAATGTTTTCTATGACCAGGGATCTCCCGTTCACACTAGTTCAGTTTGGCGAACACGTGTAGGTACAAAGTGCTGGAGTATCGTTGCGGGGCAGGCAGCATCTCTGGACAGCATGGCTAGATACCAAGTGCTACATGAATAGGGCTAGAGTGCTGGAGTAACTCAGCGGGTTCAGGCAGCATCTCTGGAGAACATAGTTTCGTGATAGCTTGTTGGTTTAATTGAGCTACATGGAAATTTCCAGCTACTACAATTGTCGTTCGACGGACACAATCACTCCTTAAGTACGTGCTTCTCAATGCTGGAATACACATATCTTATAGACAATAGACAATAGGTGCAGGAGTAGGCCATTCGGCACTTCGAGCCAGCACCGCCATTCATTGTGATCAAGGCTGATCATCCACGCACAGTACCCCGTTCCTGCCTTCTCCCCATATCCCTTGGGTCCGCTATCTTTAAGAGCTCTAAACTCTCTCGTGAAAGCATCCGGAAAATTGGCCTCCACTTCTTTCTGCGATAATTCCACAGGTTCTCAACTCTCTGGATGAAAATATTTTTCCTCATCTCCGTTCTAAATGGCAACCACGTATTCGTAAACTATGGCCCCTGTTTCTGGACTCCCCCAACGTCGGGAACATGTTTCCTCAGGCTTCCACAAGTTTGCCCTTTTCTTGCCGAGGCAGATTTGCTGAGCCCTCCAGGTGCTCCTGTTTCTTCCCAAATCCCAAAGACGTGATGGCTTGGAGGTCAATTGCCACCTGTGTATTTTCCCTAGTGTGTAGAATAGTGTTTGTGTGTGGAGATCGTTGATCGGCGCAGACTCGCTGGACAAAGGGGCCTGTCTTAGCTACGTGTCTCCGAGGTTAAGAGAGGAGATATATTTGAGAAAATGGGGAGGGGGGGGGGGGGGGAGGAACGTGAGCATAGATCCAATAGGAACCAGCACTTGGTAGCTATCCACGTTCTCCAGAGATGTTGCCTGACCCGCTGAGTGACTCAGCACCTTGAAACAATCCTTGTTTTCTAGAGATGCCGCCTGACCCACTGAGTCACTCCAGCAATTTTGCAACTATCAACGTACTCCATAACAGACACCACGTCCCATTCATTACAATGAGAGTTTATACCATTTTCCTTCAAAAGGAAGCAAGTGTGCGTGATCACTGTACCAGGGTCCGAGAGCTGAAACAATATGCTCAGATAGACCTCCTCCGCCAGTTTCGCCACCTCCAACGTGACACCCCTCCACCCGCCCACATCTTCCCATCTCCCCCCCCCCTGTCTGCCTTCCGCAAAGACCGCTCCCTCCGCCGCAACCTCCCTTGTCAATTCTTCCCCTCCCTCCCCTCCCACTCTACCCCTTCCCCGGGCACTTTCCCTTGCAACCGCAAGAAATGCAACACTTGTCCCTTCACCTCCCCCCTCCACTCCTTTCAGGGACCCAAGCAGTCCTTCCAGGTCCGACAGAGGTTCCAACACATCTGCACCTCCTCCAACCTCATCTACTGCATCCGCTGCTCCAGATGCCAGATGATCTATATCGGTGAGACCAAGCGGAGGCTTGGCGATCGCTTCGCCGAACACCTCCGCTCGGTTCCGCAAAAACCAACCCGACCTCCCAGTCGCTCAGCACTTCAACTCCCCCTCCCATTCCGTATCCGACCTCTCGGGTCCTGGGCCTCCTCCATTGGCCAGAGTGAGCAACAACCGCAAGTTGGAGGAACAGCACCTCATATTCCGCTTGGGGAGTCTGCCATCCTCTGGGCTTGAACATTGAATTTTCTCAATTCTGTTAACCCCCTGCTGTCTCCTCCCCTTCCCACCTCTCCCTCCAGCCTCGGGCCCTGGCATTCCCTCTATCTCTATCTCTCTCCCCCACCCTAGTCGCACTAGCTTCTCATTTTCACGCCACAAACAGCTTACAATGGCTTGGGGGTTACACAAAAATGCTGGAGAAACTCAGAAGCGGGTGCAGCAGCATCTAAGGAGCGAAGGAGATAGGCGACGTTTTCGGGTCGAGACCCTTCTTGGGTGGGACCCGAAAGCTTACAATGGCTTGTTCCCTTTATCATCCAATACTTTTTTGCATATCTTTCATTCATTGTTCTTTGTCTCTCACATCACCGTCTATATCTCTCGTTTCCCTGATCCCTGACCAGTCTGAAGAAGGGTCTCGACCCGAAACGTCGCCTATCTCCTTCGCTCCTTAATGCTGCTGCACCCGCTGAGTTTCTCTCAGCATTTTGTGGTAACCCTGAAACAATATGCTGCTCAGATCAAAGTCTAGATTTCCATCTGAGATATGTAGTGTTATTTGCACAAGGCGTGTTATATGTACGAAGCTATCCGTAATTTCCACCGCCCTTGCGGCAGATGTTACAAGAGAGGAAATGTAAATGGAAAAACATATGTGTTCCAATTAGATATGATCAACAAGTCATATAGAATGTAGTTATGTTCACTTTGATTGTAATCATCATCCGCTGACTGGATAACACGCAGCTAAAAAACTTTTCAATGAACCTCAGTACACGTGACATTAAAACTAAACTAAACTAAATTAAACTGAACTAAACTAAACTAAATTAAGCTAAACTAAACGAGACGTTGTCCTGTATCTGTACACTGTGGACGGCTCGATTGTAATCGCTTTTCACTGTACCTCGGTCCACGTGACAATTAACTACACTAAACTAAACCTGCAGGAGTCAGTACTCTAGAAGCTATCCTAAGACACCACATGTATAAATTCATTTGCAGGATAAATGACTCTAAAAATGTGCTTATTGTGGCCTTGACAAACATAAGGGTTAGCACCACACGCTACGAATCCAGTTGTGGACACACTGGTATCGTTGTCTCGTTGTCGACATTGATCATTTTTTACTCTAGATTTTTAACTTAAGTATTGTGGGGTTTTTTTTAAATATATAAATTATGATGTTTTTATGTGATTTACCTTAATTTTATATATATTTATGATATTTGAGATGCAATGCATTTTTTTAATGTAATGATGCCCCTTGTCTGGACCTTGAGTCCGTAATAAAGTTATTATTATTATTATTATTATTATTATTATTATTATTATTATTATTATTATTATTATTATTATAAACTATAAATGGTACAGAAGATTTTCACTGTACCTTTGTACACGTGACTATATTAAATTAAACTAAACTAAACCGTATCTTGCATTGGCAGTGTTTAATGTGGCTGACCTTTTTTGTGTGCCTTTGAGCTGATTATTTGCACCTGCACTATGTGCTGTTTTCATTCATGTGTATGTCTGTTTCTTTTTATGAATTTACCTACCTGCTCTGCTCTTTGGTCAACGCGGGTTGTTTTTAAATGCGCTTTCCAATAAATGTGATTTCATTGATTTGATTTTAGCCCTCACCATCGATGTTGACTTGAGATCTGTCTTTTATTTATTTTTTAGACATACAGCTGCAAAATAGAAATATAGTATTGACATAAAGACAGGGATACATATATTTCTTGCAAGTGGCATCACAGGTGGAAAGGGTGGTCAAAAAGGCTGTTGGCACATTGGACTTCGTCAGTCAGAGTCTTGAATATGGAATATTGGGGAGTCTGCATCCTTTGGGCTTGAATATTGAATTTTCTCAATTCTGTTAACCCTTGCTGTCTCCTCCCCTTCCCACCTCTCCCTCAGCCCTGGGCCCTGGCATTCCCTCTATCTCTATCTCTCCCCCACCCTAGTCGCACCAGCTTCTCATTTTCACACCACAAACAGCTTACAATGGCTTGTTCCCTTTATCACCGATACTTTTTTGCATATCTTTCACTCATTGTTCCTTATCTCTCCACATCACCGTCTATATCTCTCGTTTCCCTGATCCCTGACCAGTCTGAAGAAGGGTCTCGGCCCGAAACGTCGCCTATCTCCTTCGCTCCTTAGATGCTGCTGCACCCGCTGAGTTTCTCCAGCTTTTTGTGTACTCTTGAATATGGAAGTTTCGAAGTCATGCTGTCGTTATACAAGACGTTGGCGAGGCCGCATTTAGAGCATTTTGTTCAGTTCCGGGCACCGCGTTTCTGGAAATATGTCGTCAAGTGGAAAGGGTTCAGAGAAGATTTACGAGGATGTTGCCAGGACTCGAGGGTCAGAGCTACAGGGAGAGATCGGGCAGAATAGGTATTTATTCCTTGGAGCGCAGGAGGACGAGGGGTGTTCACAATCATGAGAGGAATCGATCGGTTAGACGCAGAGACTCTCTTGCAGGAGTAGGGGAGTGGACAACTAGAGACAAACATTTAAGGTGAGGGGGACAAAGATTTAATATGAACCTTTTTACACAGAGCGTGGTGGGTGTATAGATCGAGCTGCCAGAGGAAGCAGTTCAGACACGGGCTATAGCAACGTTTAAGAAACACTTGTCCAGGTAAATGGACAGGACAGGAATAGAGGTATTTGGGCCACTGTGGGGCAGGTGGGGCTGGTGTATAAATATAAATCCTGATTCATATATTCATACATGCCGAACATGATGCTACATTAAACTGATCTCATGTGTAGAAAGGAACGGAGTAAATCCGAAGATAACACAACATGCTGGATTCATTGGTTTAAAGAAGGAACTGCAGATGCTGGAGAATCGAGGGTTACACAAAAGGCTGGAGAAACTCAGCGGGTGCAGCAGCATCTAAGGAGCGAAGGAGATAGGCGACGTTTCGGGTCCAGACCCTTCTTCAGACTGGTCAGGGATCAGGGAAACGAGAGATATATAGACGGTGATGTGGAGAGATAAAGAACAATGAATGAAAGATATGCAAAAAAGTATCGATGATAAAGGGAACAAGCCATTGTAACACACCTTGTCAATTCTTCCCTTCCCTCCCGCTCTACCCCATTCCCCGGGCACTTTCCCTTGCAACCGCAAGAAATGCTACACTTGTCCCTTCACCTCCCCCCTCCACTCCTTTCAGGGACCCAAGCAGTCCTTCCAGGTCCGACAGAGGTTCACCTGCACCTCCTCCAACCTCATCTACTGCATCCGCTGCTCCAGATGCCAGATGATCTATATCGGTGAGACCAAGCGGAGGCTTGGCGATCGCTTCGCCGAACACCTCCGCTCGGTCCGCAATAACCAACCCGACCTCCCGGTAGCTCAGCACTTCAACTCCCCCTCCCATTCCGTATCCGACCTCTCGGTCCTGGGCCTCCTCCATGGCCAGAGTGACCACACCGCAAGCTGGAGGAACAGCACCTCATATTCCGCTTGGGGAGTCTGCATCCTCTGGGCTTGAACATTGAATTTTCTCAATTCTGTTAACCCTTGCTGTCTCCTCCCCTTCCCACCTCTCCCTCAGCCCTCGGGCCCTGGCATTCCCTCTCTCTCTATCTCCCTCCCCCACCCTAGTCGCACTAGCTTCTCATTTTCACACCACAAACAGCTTACAATGGCTTGTTCCCCTTATCATCGATACTTTTTTTGCATATCTTTCATTCATTGTTCCTTATCTCTCCACATCACCGTCTATATCTCTCGTTTCCCTGATCCCTGACCAGTCTGAAGAAGGGTCTCGACCCGAAACGTCGCCTATCTCCTTCGCTCCTTAGATGCTGCTGCACCCGCTGAGTTTCTCCAGCCTTTGTGTAACCCCCAAGCCATTGTAAGCTGTTTGTGGTGTGAAAATGAGAAGCTAGTGCGACTAGGGTGGGGGAGGGAGATGGAGATAGAGGGAATGCCAGGGCTCGAGGGCTGAGTTGAAGTGCTGAGCCACCGGGAGGTCGGGTTGGTTATTGCGGACCGAGCGGAGGATTCATTACTCAATGTTAAATTCTATACTGCTGTGCTTATCTTATATGTGTGCTGGGAGATTGCAACCTTCACGTGGTCCGCCGTGTTTCGGCGAATGCAATCAACCTGGCGTGCACAATCGAACAAGATCAAATCGAACAAGGTGGACAAAAGTGCTGGAGAAACTCAGCGGGTGCAGCAGCATCTATGCAGCGAAGGAAATAGGCAGCGTTTCGGGCCGAACCCCTACTTCAGACTGAACAAGGTGCCCCGCAACTTTAGGCTGCGCACGCCATACGCAAGGAGAAGAAAAAGATCTTATTTGCGGGCTGCATGTTAACTCAAATTTCACTGCACCGATTTGTGTACGTGACTCCTTTAGCTCAGTGGGTCAGGCGGCTTGTCAGGAGAAACATAGAAACATAGAAACATAGAAATTAGGTGCAGGAGTAGGCCATTCAGCCCTTCGAGCCTGCACCGCCATTCAATATGATCATGGCTGATCATCCAATCAGTATCCCGTACCTGCCTTCTCTCCATACCCTCTGATCCCCTTAGCCACAAGGGCCACATCCAACTCACTCTTAAATATAGCCAATGAACTGGCCTCAACTACCCTCTGTGGCAGAGAGTTCCAGAGACTCACCACTCTCTGTGTGAAAAAAGTCTTTCTCGTCTCGGTCTTAAGGATTTCCCCCTTATCCTTAAGCTGTGACCCCTTGTCCTGGACTTCCCCAACATCGGGAACAATCTTCCTGCATCTAGCCTGTCCAACCCCTTAAGAATTTTTGTAAGTTTCTATAAGATCCCCTCTTAATCTCCTAAATTCCAGAGAGTATAAACCGAGTCTATCCAGTCTTTCTTCATAAGACAGTCCCTGACATCCCAGGAATCAGTCTGGTGAACCTTCTCTGCACTCCCTCTATGGCAATAATGTCCTTCCTCAGATTTGGAGACCAAAACTGCACACAATACTCCAGGTGTGGTCTCACCAAGACCCTGTACAACTGAAGTAGAACCTCCCTGCTCCTGTACTCAAATCCTTTTGCTATGAAAGCTAACATACCATTCGCTTTTTTCACTGCCTGCTGCACCTGCATGCCTACTTTCAATGACTGGTGTACCATGAACGGGGTACTGATTGGGAATGATCAGCCATGATCACATTGAATGGAGGTGCTGGGGTAACACCTCACGGTAGAACATGGATATCTACAAGGTGCTGGGGTAACTCAGCGGGTCAAGCAGCATCTCAGGAGAACATGGATATCTACAAATTGCTGGGGTAACTCAGCGGGGAAGCAGCATGACATTAGACAATAGACGATAGACAATAGGTGCAGGAGTAAGCCATTCGGCCCTTCGAGCCAGCACCTCCATTCAATGTGATCATGGCTGATCATTCCCAATCAGTACCCCGTTCCTGCCTTCTCCCCATATCCCCTGACTCCGCTATCTTTAAGAGCCCTATCTAGCTCTCTCTTGAAAGAATCCAGAGAACCGGGCCTCCACTGCCCTCTGTGGCAGAGAATTCCACCGACTCACAACTCTCTGTGAGAAAAAGTGTTTCCTCGTCTCCGTTCTAAATAGCGTACACCCTTATTCTTAAACTGTGTGTGGCCCCTGGTTCTGGACATCCCCCAACATCGGGAACAGGTTTCCTGCCTCCAGCGTGACGAAACCCTTAACAGTCTTATATGTTTCAATAAGATCCCTCTCGTCCTTTCAGGAGAACATGGATATCTGCAAAGTACTGGAGTAACTCGGCGGGTCAGGCAACATCTAGGGAGAACGTGGACAGTTACAAAGTGCTGGAGTAACTCAGCGGGTCAGGCAGCATCACTGGAGAAAAATAATAGGTGATGTTTCGGGTCTGAAGAAGGGTTACGACCCAAAAAGTCGCCTATTATTTTCCTCCAGAGATGCCGCTTAAACTATTCCCTGCTTGCGCTTAACCTAGGTCCCTCAATTCCCTGCACTTTTATGTGCTTCTCCCAAGGCCTCTAAAACGCCAGTGTCGTATCTGTTCCGTAACGCCTGACACCCTTACTTAACGAGAACCTCCGCCTTCAAAATACCCACTGACATGACCTCAAATAGCCATCTGTGGCAATGAATCCACAGATTCACACACCGTCTAACTGAACAAATTCCTGCTCATCTCCTTACTAAAGGCGCGTCCCTTTATTCTGGGGCATTTCTGGAGAATGTGGATCTGTACAAAAGTAGTCCAAAATGCTGGAGAAACTCAGGCAAGGGCAAGTTTATTTATATAGCACCATTCGTACAAGCAGCAATTCACAGTGCTTTACAAATGAAACAAAAGACTAACATAGAAAAAAAAACAGCAGAACAACCAAAACAACACAGCACAACAAAATAGCCAATAATCAACAATTACAATAATCAAGCAATAAGACAAATGCATGAATAGTAAAACAAAGTCACTAAAACCACAAAACGATTTTAAAAGCACATAAAAGGGATAAGATTAGAAGGTTAAGATTACCTGCATGTTGGGTTATGGAAAAGCTACAGTAAACAACAGTGTTTTTTTAGGCCATGATTTAAATGAGCTTACAGTCTGTACACACCTCAGGTGTTCAGGGAGCTTGTTCCACAGGTGTGGAGCATAAAAACTGAACGCTGCTTCAGCCTTTTTAGTTCTGACCCTGGAACACAGAGTAAACTGTCAGCGGGTGAGCTTGCATCCATGGAGCGAAGGAATGGGTGACGTTTCGGGTCGAGACCCTTGTTCAGACTGATGAGGGGATGGGGGGGGGGGTGGGGGGGTGCGGGAAGAAGAAAGGAAGAGGCGGAGACAGCTGGGGCTTGTACATTCTGGAGTTTAGAAGGATGAGAGGTGATCTCATTGAAACATATACTGGTTTACTGATTGGGGATGATCTCGAAAGGCCAAATGGCCTACTACTCCTGCACCTATTGTCTATTGTCTATTGTCTATTGTCTATTGTTCATTGTCTATTGAGACAGTGGGCTGTGGGAGAGCTGGGAATGGGAGGGAAAGAGGGAGAAAGCAAGGGCTACCTGAAATTGGAGAAGTCATGTTCAAACGACCCAAGCGAAATATGAGGTGCTGCTCCTCCAAATTTGTGGTGGGACTCACCTGGCCATGGAGGAGGCCCAAGGACCGAGAAAGTCGGATTCGGAATGGGAGGGGGAGTATGCGTTACAAGGTCATCTGGTCCTGGACTCTCCCATTAGTGGAAAACAACCCTCTTCACATCCATTCTATCCAGGTCTTTCACTATTCGGTGAGTTTCATTGAGGTTGCCCCTCATGCTTAAACTCCAGCGAGTAGAGGCCCAGTGCCGTCAACCGCTCATCATGTGTTAATAGGAAAGACATTCTTGTCATAGAGGAAGTACAGAGAAGATTCACCAGACTGATTCCTGGGATGGCACGACTTCCATATGAAGAAAGACTGGATAGACTCGGCTTGTACTCGCTGGAATTTAGAAGATTGAGGAGTTGATCTCATAGAGACTTACAAAATTCTTAAGGGGTTGGACATGGGGGGCTAGATGCAGGAAGATTGTTCCCGATGTTGGGGAAGTCCAGACAAGGGGTCACAGTTTAGGATAAGGGGAAGTCTTTTAGGACCGAGATGAAAAATCGTTTTTCATACAGAGAGTGGTGAATCTGGTTGAGGCCAGTTCGTTGCCATATTTAAGAGGGAGTTGGATGTGGCCCTTATGGCTGAAGGGATCAGAGGGTATGGAGAGAAGGCAGGTACAGGATATTGAGTTGGATGATCAGCCACCATGATCATATTGAATGGCGGTGCAGGCTCGAAGGGCCGGAATGGCCTGCTCCTGCACCTAATTTCTATGTTTCATATGTTTCTGTGAATTGGTTTAAGCTAGATGGTGCAGAATTATAGGGAGACAAAAATGCTGGAGAACTCAGCGGGTGAGGCAACATCTATGGAGCGAAAGAAAATGGGCAACGTTTCGGGCCGAAACCCCTTTATTTTTCAGGTCCGAATTTTGGCCCCACCGAATCCGCAGCGAGCTGTAATCTCCGTGCATGAACGCTTACCCGCCTCTCTCGGGTGGGAGACAGCAACCTTCCAAACGTGGCCCGGCCCTGCTATTCGACCAATGCAACCAACCCGGCGTGCACAATCAAATAAGATCATATAGAGAGACAAAATAGAGAGAGTACAGAGGAGATTTACTAAATGTTGCCAGGGTTCCAGCAACTTATGTTACAGAGAAAGGTTGAACAAGTGTAGGTCTTTATTCTTTGGAGCGCAGAAGGTTAAGGGGGGACTTGATTAGAGGTCTTTAAAATGATGAAAGGGATAGACAGAATTAACGTGTGATACGTTTTTCCCATTGAGGGTAGGGAAGATTCAAGCAATGGGAGGGCATGATATGAGAATTTAAGGGACAGAAGTTTTGGGGTAACGTGAGGGGAACTTCTTTACTCAGAGGGGTGGTGGCTATTGAGTGGGTGGAATACTGCTTCCAGCAGAAGTGGTGGAGGCAGGATCGATTTTAAACATTTAAGAGTACAGGGATAGGTGTATGGACGTGAAGGGAATGGAGGGGTATGGTCTGAGTGCAGGTAGATGGGACTAGGGGAAAAACAAATGGTCGGCACGGACTGGAAGGGCCGAGCGGGCTGTTTCCGTGCTGTAATTGTTTATATGATTATATTATATGGTTAGAACAAGTGGCCCTACAACTTTAGGCTGCGCACGCCGCACGCAGGAAGAAGGAGAAGCGCGCTATCCCGCACGACGGGGTATGTTCTATCACATTTATGGCCAAATCAATTCACCCTTCAAACCTGTACGCCTTATGGGAGGAAACAGAAGCAGCCGGAGAACATAGAAACATAGAAACATAGAAACATAGACAATAGGTTGCAGGAGGAGGCCATTCGGCTCGCCCTTCGAGCCTGCACCGCCATTCAATATGATCATGGCTGATCATCCAACTCAGTTATCCGTACCTGCCTCTCTCCATACCCCCTGATCCCCACAAGGGCCACACATCCAACTCACTCTTAAATATAGCCAATGAACTGGCCTCAATACCCTCTGTGGCAGAGAGGGGGGGGGGGTTCAGAGACTCACCACTCTCTGTGTGAAAAAAGTCCTTTCTCATCTCGGTCTTAAAGGATTTCCCCCTTATCCTTAAGCTGTGACTCCCTTGTCCTGGACTTCCCCAACATCGGGAACAATCTTCCTTGCATCTAGCCTGTCCAACCCCTTAAGAATTTGTAAGTTTCTATCAAGATCCCTCTCAATCTCCTAAATTCCAGAGAGTATAAAACCGCGCTCTATCCAGTCTTTCTTCATAAGGACAGTACTGACATCCCAGGAATCAGTCTGGTGAACCTTCTCTGCACTCCCTCTATGGCAATAATGTCCTTCCTCAGATTTGGAGACCAAAACTGTACGCAATACTCCAGGTGTGGTTCTCACCAAGTACCCTGTAAAAACTGAAGTAGAACCTCCCTGATCATCCTGTCTCAAATCCTTTTGCTATGAAAGCTAACATACCAATTTGCTTTTTTTCACTGCCTGCTGGACCTGCATGCCTACTTTCATATGACTGGTGTACCATGACAAACACCCAAGGTCTCGCTGCTTCTCCCCTTTTTCCTAATCGGCCACCATTTAAACCCCACGCAGTTACGGGAGGAGGTACAAACTCCATGCAGATGGCAACCGTCGCAGATGGAACCCGGATCTGCAACCCCGGCGCTGCCAGACAATACCGCTGAGCCACGGGCATAATGCCGTACCCGGTAGACTATTCACCTGTTAGCTGCTCCATGTCGCTGGCAGGCTGTTGAAATGGTTTCTGTCTTTCCGTCGTGAATCATAAAAAATGGTAATATGCTGGAGGGAACTGCCCCCTTCTGCCCCTACCATATAACAATGACAGCACGGAAAACAGGCCCTCTCTCCTATGGCCCTTCCAGTCCGTGCCGACCATGTTGTTTTGCCCCGAGTCCCATCTACCTGCACTCAGACCATACCCCTCCATTCCCTTCACGTCCATATACCTATCACTTTACTCTTAAATGTTCAAATCGATCCTGCCTCCACACTTCTGCTGGAAGCTCATTCACACAGCCAAACCCTCTGAGTAAAGAAGTTCCCCCTCACGTTACCCCCGAAACTTCTGTCCCTTATTTCCTCTGTCATGCCCCTCTTGTTTGAATATTCCCTACCCTCAAATGGGAAAAACGTATCCACGTCAACTCTGTCTATCCCTTTCATCATTTTAAAGACCTCAATCAAGTCCCCCCTTAACCTTCTGCGCTCCAAAGAATAAAGACCTACTTGTTCAACCTTTCTCTGTAACATAGTTGCTGGAACCCTGGCAACATTCTAGTAAAACTCCTCTGTACTCTCTCTATTTTGTTGACATCCTTCGATACACTAGGTGACCAAAATTGTACACCATACTCCAGAATTGGTCTTACCAATGCCTTGTACAATTTTAAAACATTACTTTCCCTACTCCTTATATCAATGCTCCGATATTATAACTGGCCAGCAACACAAAGGCTTTCTTTACCACCCTTATCTACATGCGGTTCCACCTTCAGGGAACTATGCACATTATTCCCGAGTCGACCCTCTGTTCCAACACAATGTCCTCAATTCCCTACCCATCTCTACCCGCACATGTAAATGGTAAAAATCGTATAGAACGATGACAAGTACCCATGGTTGTTGTATACTGTTATAGTACCGTTGACCACATAAGCCCAAGCCAACCCCTCACCCAAAATCCACCCAATGCCTGGTATCCTGGCTGGAATCCGAACCTGCTGCAACAGTGAATTGTTTTTTTCAAGGGAATATGAAAAACGAAATATTATTTCCGCACATTAGTGAAAACGCCGCACGGCAAAGACATCAGTTAGACTTCATTTGCCATGACCATCTTCGCACCAATGCCATAAACTCACAACTCTGGCTCGGGCCTGCTCCTGCACCTAATTTCCTATGTTACTATATGTACGGGATACAGAGTTGGATGATCAAACCAGATGATCATAAATTAATGGCGGTGCAGGCTCAAGGGCCGAATGGCCTGCCTCCTTGCACCTGATTTTCTATGTTCCTCGTATGTTTTCTATGCTCTCTATCTAACAGGCCATCATTGAAAATTACGGGAATTAATCTGTGTGTGATAAATAATTAAATGCACAATAGACAAAAGACCATATAGTGCAGTAAGCAGGCCAATGTCGGCCCTTTTCGAGCCAACCAGCACCGCCATCCATGATATCCTGACCGATCATTACCCACCCACAATCCTACCCACCCCTGTCGCCGTTCTCCCCCCCCAATCCCTGCCAGCCTGTCCCCCATACCCTGACGTCCGCTATCATTTAAGATCCCTCTCTAGCTCTCTCCTTGAAAGTATCCAGAGAACCGGGGCTCCACCACCCTCGTTAGGCAGAGAAATTCCGAGTCACAACACTCTCTGTGTGAAAAAGTGTTTCCTCGTCGCCGTTCTAAATGGCTTACCACCCTTACATTCTTAAACTGTGGCCCCTGGTTCTGGACTCCCCCACACGTCGGGAACTTGGTATTCCTGCCGCTAGCGTGTCAAACCTTAACAATCTTATATGTTTCAATAAGATCCCCTCTCATCCTTCTAAACTCCCAGTAGTGTACAAGCCCACCGCTCGAAAAGTCATTCCCGACACGTATGAACAGTCCCCACCGACCGGAAATTAACCTTGTAAACCACGCTGCACTCCCTCAATAGCAAGAATGTCCTTCCTCCAAATTAGGGGAACAAAACTGCACGCACTACTTCAGGTGGTTTCTCACTAGGGCCCTGTACAACTGCAGAAGGACCCCTTTGCACCATCAAAATGTATTCAACTATACAATAGTGTAAAAATCATAGGAAATAGATATCGGGCAGGTGCACAATCTCTTGGCCAGCTTGTGGACAAGAGGACTAGTTTAAGGTGAAAGTGGAAAAGATTTTAATAGAATCCTGAGCGGAAACTTTTTCTGGTGTATGGACAAAAGCCAGAGGAAGTATTTGTGTCTGGGACAACAATCCAATTGTTAAGAACAGTTGGCGAGGTACATAGATAGGACATTTGGAGAAGAGCTATGGACCAAATGCACGCAGGTGGACAGCGTAGCAATGCATGGAAGGTGTGGATAAAAATAGAAAAAAAAACGTGGCAGAGGAGGCCATTTAGCCCGTCGACAGCCAGGACACCCGCCTTACATCTACCTTGGTGATCATGACTGATCGTCCCGCCAAGCCCCCAATCAATAAACCGTGCCTGCTTTACTCCTCATATCCCTTGACTCCCTAGCCCCTAGAGCTCTATCTAACTCTTCTCTTAAATCCATGCCAGTGACTTGGCCTCCACTGCCCCTGTGGCAGGGAATTTCCACAAATCTCACAACCTCTCTGGGGGAAAATGTTTTTTTCTCACCTTCATCTTAAATGGCCCTCCCCTTATTCTAAGCACTGTGGCCCCCCCTGGTCTCTGACACGGAAGCGTACCAACACTGGTAACATTTTCCTGCATCTAGCTTGCCTCACGATCCTTATATAAATTTACATGTTTCTAAAAGAATCCCCCTCATCCATCATAAACTCCAGTGAATACAAGCCTAGTCTTCATTTCAATCTTTCCCCATATGACAGTCCCCGCCATCCCAGAGATCAAACTCGTGAAACCTCGCTGCACTGCCTCAATCACAAGGATGTCCTTCCTCACAATTAGGAGACCAAACTGGACACAATACTCCAGCAGTGGTCCTCATACCAAGCCCTATACAACTGCAGAAGAACCCCTTTACTCACCCTGTACTGGAATCCTCTTGTTATGAATGGGACAACATTCCATTAGCTTTCTTCACTGCCCTGCTGTACCTGCAACTGGCCAACATTTTCAGGTGACACGGGTGTACATGGACCACTCCGGGTTCTCGCTGGCTATCCTGCCCCCTGCCTAACCTGAACCCCATTGAGATAATAATCTGCCCCCTTGTTTTTGCCGCCAAAGTGGATAACCTTACATTTATGAAGGTTTGCACCGGAGGTCTTGTTTCTATATTGTATCACTCTATGACTATGACCTCTGTGACTATATGACCATTTCCACACTTTGAGACCCATTCACCTCCTCTTCGATTAAAGAAGGAACTGGCAGATTGCGAGATCGAGGGTAGCATTAACACATAAAAGCTGAGAAACTCAGCGGGTGCAGCAGCATCTAAGGAGCGAAGGAGATAGGCGACGTTTTGGGTAACGAGACCCTTCTTCAGCAGGTCAGGGATCAGGGAAACGAGAGAATTAGACGGGTGTGGAGGAGAGATAAGGAACAATTACTGAAAGAAATGCAAAAAAAGTATTTCGGTGATAAAGGGAACAGAAGCCATTGTGTAAAGCTTTAGTGGTGTGAAAAATGAGAAGCCTGGTGTGCGAGGCTGTGGGTGGGGGAGGGAATAGAGGACACACCGGGGGAGGGAATGGCCAACAGGGCCCAGGGCGATAGAGGTGGGAAAAAGGGGAGGAGACAGCAAGGTGGTTTAACAGAATTGAGAAAATTCAATATTCAAGCCCAAGGAAATGCAGACTCCTCCAAAGCTGAATATGAGGTGCTGTTCCTCCACTTGCGGTGTTGCTCATCCAATCAGGCCGTGGAGGAGGCCCAGGACCGAGAGGTCGGATGTGGAATGGGAGGGGAGTTGAAGTGCTGAGCCACCGGAGGTCGGCTTGGTTATTTGCGGACCAGAGCGTAGGTGTTTCGGCGAAGCGATCGGCCAAGCCACCGCTTGGTCTCAACCGATATAGATTGTCTCTTCCTCTTCGATGCCACATTCTGTATCCAATAAACAAAAGAAAAGGTCCAATCCATTTTTTGTCGTAGAAATACATGTATTCCAACACTCTTCATCTTCGCCCTCACACTATCTTCATCCACCTTCACTCACTCTCCGCCCCGGCAGAAGGTGTTGACATGCGTGAAAGTGCACGCCACCCAACACAGAAGCAGCTTCACTTGCCCTCTGATATGAGGGCTCTTCTCGAATGCTCCTTTGAATGAGTGAGGGTGCTGTCTGGCTTACCTCTACAAAAAGTAGTAAAACACTGCCCAGGTCCATCCATCGGCTCTGACCCTCCGTCCATCGAGGGGATCCACCACCAAAAGGCTGGCAATATCTTCAAGGACCACACACATCCTGGCCACACTCTCATCTCCCTGCTACCTTCAGGTGGAAGTACGGAGCCTGAATACTGCAACAACCAGGTTCAGGAATACACTTCCCCTCAGCCAGCTATTAAACTCGGCTCGGGCAACTCTGAACCTAAAAGCCCATTATCTATTTATTTGCACTTCATCAGTTTATTTATTATGTGTGTACATATTGATACAAATGGAAGAGGACACGCTGATCCTGTATCTGTGTTCGTGCCCACTATGTTCTGTTGGTGCGAAAGCAAAGCAACAATGTCATTGTCTACACCAGGGTCACACGACAAACAACTCTCTTGAACACTGATCTCTTGAATTTGGGAATTCGCTTTGACTCCTGGAACCGAATGGCCCTTTGTCTGAAGAAGGGTCTCGACACGAAACTCGCTATCTCCCTTCGTCTCCTTAGATGGCGCTGCAACCCCTGAGTTTCCAGCCTTTTTGTGTACCCTCGCCCCTTGTCAGGGTTGACTCGGAGCTTCGACCGACCGATCGCGGGAGGAAAGAGTCGGGTAGAAAGATAATACGTTATTACCTTCCATCGCATTCACTATGGTGGGTGTTTATGTTAATTTTTATAGTAGTTGTGTGTCTTGGTGCTGTTTGTTAATGACTTCTTGTGGCGAACCAAATTCTTTGTGTTTTTTTTTACATACTTGGCTAATAAATGTATTACAATTACAATATGTGTACAGTGTTAGTTGGTCCGTTTGGATAGGAAGCAGCACACAGCTTTTCACTGTACCCCGGTACACGTGACATTAATAAACGTAATCCTCTCTACCCCCCTGTGTCTCTTCCCTTCCCTTCACACCCATATAACCATGTAACCATATAACAATTACAGCACGGAAACAGGCCCTCTCTGGCCCTTCCAGTCCGTGCCGACCATTTGTTTTCCCCTAGTCCCATCTACCTGCACTCAGACCATACCCCTCCATTCCCTTCACGTCCATATACCTAATCCACTTTACTCTTAAATGTTAAAACGATCCTGCTCCACCACTTCGGCTGAAGCTCATTTCCACACAGCCACCAACCCTTCTGAGTAAAGAAGTTCCCCCTCCTTACCAACCCCGAAACATCTGTCCCTTAATTCACATGTCATGCCCTCTTGTTTGATCTTTCCCTACCCTCAATGGAAAAACGTATCCATCGTCAACCTCTGTCTATCCCTTTCATCATTTAAAGACCTCATCAGGTCCCCCCTAACCTTCGCGCTCCAAGAATAAAGACCTAAACTTGTTCAACCTTTCTCTGTAACATAGTTGCTGAACCCTGGCAACCATTCTAGTAAATCTCCTCTGTACTCTCATCTATTTTGTTGAACATCCTTCCTATAACTAGGCGACCAAAATGTACCCCCATACTCCAGAATTGGTCCTTACCAATGCCTTGTACAATTTTAACATTACTTCCCTACCTCCTATATTCAAATGCACTGATTTATAAAGGCCAGCACACCAAAGGCTTTCTTTACCACCCCATCTCCATAGCGATCCACCTTCGGGAACTATCACAGTTATTCCCTAGATCCCTCTGTTCCCACAGCAATCCGTCAATTCCCTACCATATCCATGTACGATCCTATTTTTATTTGTCCTGCCAAGATGTAGCACTTCACACGTAACACATTAAACTCCATCTGCCATCTTTCAGCCACTTTTTCCAAATGGCCCAAATCTCCTCTGTAGACTTGAAAATCTACTTCATTATCCACAACACCCACCTATCTTAGTATCATCTGCATACTACTTATCCAATTTTCCACCCCATCATCCAGATCATTTGGAGTACATGACAAAACAAAAGTGGACCAACACAGATCCTGAGGCACCCCACTGTCACCCCCAGGCTTCCAACCAGACAAACAGCCATCCACCATTACCTCTACTTCTCCCATGTCAGCCACTGTTGAATCCATCTTGCTACTCTGCCATTAACACCCAAAAGATTGAAACCCCCTCGATCTTTCTCGCTGCCCCCCTCTCACCTCTCCCCCTTCTCAACCTACTTACCCCCTCTCTGTACCTCTCCTTTCTCAACTCACTCTCACCCCCACCTCCCCTCATCCACCAACCCTCCCTCCCGCCTCTCTCTCCCCTTCTCACCCTCCTTCACCTCTCCCCCTCCCTCTCTCTACTTATTATATGGTGAGCTTGACGATTGTATTTTTAGCACAGTGTGAGCTGATTTGTGCCGGCGTAATCAGATACCGCCCAAAATTCACACCCAATACACCAAAATGCGCCTTCCAGTGCCCTTACAGAGCCTCAGCATTACATCCCTGCTTCTACACACTAAACAGGGTGTTGATGTTTTCTAGCTCCCAGGGCGGTGGGTGTATGGAACGAGCTGCCAGAGGAGGTGGTTGAGGAAGGTTGAGGAATCACAACAATTAAAAAACACTTGGCCACTCGCACAGCAGGAAGATTGTTTGTGCCCTCCTTAGTGAAGACAGATTCAATGTACCTGTTCAACTCATCTGCCATTTCCTTGTCCCCCATTACAAATTCACCCTTTTCAGTCTTCAAGGGTCCAACTCGCTGGAATTTAGAAGATTGAGGGGTGATCTCATAGAGACTTACAAAATTCGTGAGGGGTTGGACAGGCTAAATGCAGGAAGATTGTTCCCGATGTTGGGGAAGTCCAGGACAAGGGGGTCACAGTTTAAGGATAAGGGGGGAGTCTTTTTTTTTAGGACCGAGTGAGAAAAATCGTTTTCTTACACAGAGAGTGTGAATCTGTGGAATCTCTGCCAAGAAGGTATTGAGCCAGTTCGTTGGCCATAGATTTAAGAAGGGAGTTGGGATGTGGCCCTTTGTGGCAGAAAGGGAAATCAGGGGGTATGGAGAGAAGGCAGGTATGGGAACTGATTGGATGATCAGCAGCAGCCGAGATCATATGAATGGCGTGCAAGGCTCGAATGGCCGAATGGCCTGCTCCTGCACTAATTTCTATGTTTCTATGTTTCTAACATTGGTCCTTCACTGTTTTCCTCTTCACATACCTAAAGAAGCTTTACTATATATTCTTGGCTAAACTTACCGTCGTACCTCATCTTTTCCTCCCCCGTATTGCCATGTTAAATATGTCATGAGGGCCAACGTTTGGGCAAAGAGCCTGTATATACAACGCTGTATTATCACAATTACTGCATAAAAACTAGCAATTACAAAACGCCAAAACCTGAGATTCCATTTCCTCCACTCATCTCACTGAGCTTTGCACTGTTCTTGCATTTCCACAATACTTTCCACACACGTCCCCTCCGGTTTTGCTGTCTTTCAACCAGATACGCTTTCAAAAAGATTTAAAATAAAGTAGCCTCAACCATTGACTGCAGCATTTGTTTCCCAAATAAAGAATGCACGAATTTTCACACATCCGAGAAATCGCGCGGTTTCTTTCGGATCGACCACCAGGCAAATATCCAGATGTCCGACTTAAGGATCTCACCCCCTTCTTTACTCCTTTCCACCCACACGACTAAGCAGAAAATGAACAAGTCTTAAAACATATAAGATTGTCAAGGGTTTGACACGCTAGAGGCAGGGAAACATGTTCCCGATGTATGTGGTAGTCAAACCATGGGCCACACACGTTTAAGAATAAGGAGTAAGCCATTTAGATACGGAGACGGGAAACACTTTTTCTCACAGAGAGTGATGATCTGTGGAATTCTCTGCTCAGAGCGGTGGAGGCAGGTTCTCTGGAAGCTTTCAAGAGAGAACTAGATAGGGCTCATAAAAATAGCGAAGTCAGGGGATATGGGGAGAAGGCAGGGACGGGACTGATTGGGGATTTATCATACCATGATCACAGTGGAAGGGCGTGGTGGCTCGAAGGGCCTAACCCCGCACCTATTGTCATTGTCTATTTTCCTATAGTTTAGGTTTTTATGTTTAGAGATATAGCGCGGAAACAGGCACTTCTGCCCACCGAATCGGCACCGACCCTTGTGAGTTAGTATTGTGAGCCTGTGGAATTCACTGCCCTCTGTGAGAAGAAGTTTACAGCATCCACGTTTAAAATGACCGTAGTCCTTGTAATTTTATACCCCTGGCCCACCTTTCACCCCACCAGCCGCAAAATACAACATATAGTCCTCCGCCAGTGTTGGCGCCACCGTCCAACGTGAACCCCTCCACCCGCCACATCTTCCCATTCCCCACCCTGTTCCTGCCTTCCGCAAAGACCGATCCCTTCCGCAACTCTCCATTGTCAATTCTACCCTCACCCTCCCACTCTACCCCTTCCCCGGGCACTTTCCCTTGGCATACCGCAAAGAAAAGCCAACACTTGGTCCCCCTTG
This sequence comes from Okamejei kenojei, assembly GCA_035221665.1. Lineage (NCBI taxonomy): Eukaryota > Metazoa > Chordata > Chondrichthyes > Rajiformes > Rajidae > Okamejei > Okamejei kenojei. The sequence goes on from CM069159.1 coordinate 33,012, forward strand.
CACCTCCCCCCTCCACATCCTTCCAGGGACCCACGCAGTCCTTCAGGTCCGACAGAGGTTTCACCTGCAACCTCCCTCCTCCAAACCTTCATCTACTGCATCCGCTGCTCCAGATGCCAGATGATCTATATCGTGATGACCAAGCAGAGGCTGGCGATCGCTTCGCCCGAAACACCCTCCGCTCGGTCCGCAATCACCAACCCGACCTCACCGGTGGCTCAGCACTCTCAACTCCCCCTCCCAATCCACATCCGACCTTCTCGGGCCTGGGCCTCCTCCACGGCCAAGTGGACAACACGCAAGTTGGAGGAACAGCACCTCATATTCCGCTAGGGTAGTCTGCATCTTTGGGCTTGAATATTGAATGTTTTCTCAATCTGTTAACCCTTGCTGTCTCCTCCCCTTCCACCTCTCCCTCAGCCCTCTGGCCGCTGGGCATTCCCTCGATCTCTAACTCCCTCCCCCACCCCAGTCGCACCAGCTTCTCATCTTTTCGACACCACAACAGCTTAACAATGGCTTGTTCCCTTTTCAACCGATACTTTTTTGCATATCTTTCACTCATTGTTCCTTATCTCTCGCACACATCACCGGTCTATATCTCTCGTTTCCCTGATCCCTGACCAGTCTGAAGAAGGGTCTCGACCCGAAACGTCGCCTATCTCCTTCGCTCCTTAGATGCTGCTGGCACTCCGCTGAGTTCTCCAGCTTTTTGTGTACCCATGTATTTTATTATCTGTGTCTCCTTGTACCTGAACTGCTCCCTCCTTGTGGTCAGACCTCTCAAAATTAACCTGTCAAACCTTTCTCAGGATCTTCACAATCTGTAATGAAAAGGAGCTGCAGATGCTGCAAATAATGCATACAAAAAGTGCTGGAGTAAACTAGCGGGTCAGACAGCACTCTGAGACCACGAATAGTACAAAGTGCTGGGTAATTCCTCCCCGAGGCAGGCAGCATCTCTGTCTCTGGGAACATCCATATAAACCATAAAACCATATAACAATTACAGCAACGGAAACAGGCCCTCTTCCCTCGGCCCTATCATCCGTGCCGACCATTTTGTTTTCCCCTAGTCCCATCACCTGCACTCAGACCATACCCTCCATTCCCTTCACGTCCATATACCTATCCACTTTACCTTAAATGCGTTAAAATCGATCCTGCCTCCACCCACTTCTGTTGGAAGCTCATCCACACAGCCACCACCCTCTGAGTAAAAAGTTTTCCCCTCACTTTACCCGAAACTTCTGTCCCTTAATTCTCATGTCATGGCCCTCTATTGTTTGAAATCTTCCCTACCCTCAATGGAAAAACATATCCACACGTAACTCTGTTCTATCCCTTTCATCATTTTAAAAGACCTCAATCAAGTCCCCCCTTAACCTTCCTCCTGACGCTCCAAAGAATAAAGACCTAACTTGTTCACAACCTTTCTCTGTAACATAAAGTTGCTGGAACCCTGGCAACATTCTAGTAAACTCCTCTAGTACTCTCTCTATTTTGTTGACATCCTTCCTATAACTAGCGACCAAAATGGTACACCATAACTCCAGAATTGGTCCTTACCAATGCTTGTAACAATTTTAAACATTATACTTCCCTACTCCTATATTACAATGCTCTGATTATCAAGGCCAGCACACCAAAGCTTTCTTTACCACCCTAATCTACAGTCGATTTCCACCTACAGGTAACTATGCACAGTTATTCCCGATCCCTCTGTTACCACAGCTTCGTCAATTCCCTACCGAATAGGTTACAAAATGCTGAGTAACTCAAGCGGGACAGGGTTGGCATCTCTGGAGAAGTTGTACAGCACAAATGCTGAGTAACAGTGGGTCTGTCAGCATCTCCTGGAGAACATGGATAGGCCCAAAGTTTGGAGTAAGTACTCAGCGGGCCAGCAGCATCTCTGGAGAAATTGGATGGGTACAATTACCCCCCAACATCATGTATATCTTGCACACATGACCTCCCAACTCTAATACTCATACTCTGGTGAAGCCAATGTGCCAAATGCCTTCTTGACCACCCTATCTAGCTGTGACGCCACTTTCAGGGAACATATGTACCTGTACACTCCTAATCCCTCTGTTCTGTCAACACCCCTGTCTACTGTGACAAACCACTTTGGATGACATGTTTCCCCATAACATCGAGAACAAAACTATAGTTTCATATGTAATTAAGCTTATATTTACTGATTTATCTGTCTGTGCCGTCTCTGCTTTGTAAATCTAATAGTCCTTCGACGAGGGTTCCACATGGTAGGCTGCTCTGGGAGGTTGGATTGAATGGGATCCAAGGAGAGATAGCCGACTGTGTAAAATTGGCTCATGAAGAAAGCTGAGGTAATGGCGGAAGGTTGCTTTTTCGGACTGGAGGCTATGTGACTAGCGTGTTTGGGGTTCATGTTTGGGGCCTGGCCAATACCTGTTTGTCATCTATATCAAATCACAATCGTCCATCATATCAAACAGAACAGGTTTGTCCAAAGACAACTTAGTCTGTGCACGCCATACCACAATAAGAGATCTAATCAATGATTTTGGATGAGAACAACCAAGGTTTTTTGGTTAGTTCAGAGATACTGCGTGAAACAGGGCCTTCGTCCCACCGAGTCCGCACTCCGACCATCTATTACCCGTGCACAGTAGTTTATTTTAGAGATACAGTGCTGTAAACGGGTCATTTGGCCCAAGCGATTCGCGCTGAACCATACGATCACGTAGTCCAGATTTGAGATGCCCCCCCGTGGATAAGATAGTGTGAAGATCTACGAGGGTGTTGCCAGGAATCGAGGCCGGAGCTGCAGGGAGAGTTTTGAGGGCAGCTGACAGCTTTATTCCTTGGAGCGCAAAGGGGGATGAGGGGAGATCTCGTAGAGGGAGCATCAAATCATGATTGGGAAAAGATATGGGAGATGCGCAAGTTTTTTTACCTCCCTGTGGTAGGGGAATCAAGAACCAGAGACATAGTTTAAGGTGAGTAGCGAAATGATTGTTTATTCTTTGGAGCGCAGAATGGTTAGGTCTTGATTTCTCTGGAGCGCAGAAGGTTAAGGGGACTAGAATGAGGTCTTTAAAATGATGAAAGGTATAGACAGAGTTAGAACGTGGATAAGCTTTTCCATGAGGGTAGGGAAGATTCAACAAAGAGGGCATGACTTGAGAATTAAGGGACAGAAGGTTTAGGGTAAACGTGAGGGAACTGTCTTTACTCAGCGAAAGGGTGGTGGCTGTGTGGAATGAGCTTCCGCAGAGGAGGTGAGGCAGGATCGATTTTAACATTTAAAAGTAAAGTGGATAGGTATATGGACGAGAACGGAATGGAGGGTATGGTCTAGTGCAGCTAGATGGGACTAGGGGAAAACAAATGTTCGCACGGACTGGAAGGGCCGAGAGGGCCTTCTCCGTGCTGTAATTGTGAAATGGTTATAAGGTTATGTGATAAGGAACACTGAGGGGTAACTTTTTCACACAAGGGTGGTGGGTGCTCCGAAGGAAGTAGGGACTATCATAACATATAAAAGGCATTTGGACAGGTACATGGATAGGATAAGGATTGGAGTGATATGTACCCAATGCAGGCAGGTGGGACTAACATGTGTCGCCTGCATCTTACCCAATCTGTAAATGAAAAAAGGAAACTGCAGATGCTGGCAAATATATGCCACAAAGTGCTGGAGTAACTCAGCAGGTCCGCCAGCATCTTCGCAGAACTTGGACATGGGAGATACCCTTTATGCTCACAATTAATACCAAAGACTAATCCTGGAAGCAGGAGAGATTGCTTTATTTTACGAGTCTCAGACCGGTGCCTCTTCCAACTCGAGACACACCGAAGGCCAGAGCGATCATCCCCCTTTTAAACAACAAAATCTTACATTCATTCTCCCCTCCGGACCTTTCACCAATCAGGGTCGGAGGTGCACAATCTGAAGGTACAACCACCGTACATCCCCTCGCACCTCCATATCATACATTGCAATGTTCAAACATGCTCATGGTAATGAGCAATTTCTTGACCAGGGGTGTGTTGTAAAATTCATTTATTCATTAAGCATGCTCAATGGCTCATGACCCTGGCCCAGTTTTACTCACCTCCTAGTGAACCCTCTCAGTTTTCTATAACATACTTTAAAGCTAAGCTATAGTGCCAAGGGGTCCCATTCCTATCACTTCCTTTCCACTGATAGGGAATCTCTCTACATCAATTCCTTCTTCTAGCTTATACAATGCATCTCTTCTTACTCAAGGCCTCAAGGATGGGTCTGGCAACCTTCGAGACACTGGCTGTGTCAGAATCCCTCTCTCCAGCCCTCAACTGTTTGAATTCCTCTTTAAAACTCCTTTTCCTTTATAGGGTTTAATTCACTTTATCCCTCACAGACAGGTATAAAAGTGCTGAGTAACGTCAGCGGTCAGGCACATCTCTTGAGAACACGAATTGGCACAAAGTGCTGGAGTAATTCAGCGGGTCAGGCAGCATCACTGGAAGAACATGGGAAAGGTGCAAAGTGCTGAGTAAACTCCGTGTCAGAGCATCATCTCGAGAACATGGATAGGTGCAAAGTGCTTGTAGTAACAGCGGCCCAGGCAGCATCTCTGGTGTACATGGTAGGTGACATCTTCAGACTTATTTGGTGGTGGCATAGAGGCAGAAAGCTTTAAAGAAAGGCGGTACAGGACAAAGCCTTGTCAGGTGATTTTGAAGAATGGTCCCAACCGTAAACATCACCTATCCACATTCTCCAGAGACGGTTTGCCGATGACTTTGTTTGATTACCCAGCACATTGTACCAGTCCACGTATCTCCAGATACATGTTGGTCCTGAACCTGCTGTGTTACTCCAGCACGTTGTGTTCATTTTGCGGAAAATACAGCAGGTACACAGAACCTGCTTGGAAAGGCGGTGAAGACTGGTTCTCCCGGTCCAAGTTTTTTGTTCGGTAAATGTAACATCAGTCAAGTCTAAAATGGAAACTGGAAACGCATTTTGAGTGATACACGTTGAAACAGGCCCTTCAGCTCCACTTGCCACACACGCCAACATGCTCCAACTCCACAGTTTCACCTCCCCAGCGTTTGCCCCATATTCCCGTCAATCCGTGGTCCTAGTCCATGTACCTTAAAGTGTATTTTTAAAACGTCATGATATACCTCCACTGGCAGCTCGTTTCTATATAACCCCACCCGCCTTCTGTGTGGAAAACGATGTCCCTCAGGTACCTATTAAATAAATATAGAATGTAGAACAGTACAGCACAGGAGCGAGCCCGTTTGGCCCAACTTGCCCACAAAGACCCATATGCCCCATCTACATTAGACCCACCTACCTGCATTTGGCCCATATCCCCTAACAAGAATTATTATCTGAATCGCGTCAATTTAGGAAAAGGGCGAAAAATGAGACCTGGTGTCCCTTGCACATCAGTCACTAAAAAAAAAACATGCAGGTACAGCACCAGTGAAGAAAGCTAAAATGTCATGTAGGCCTTCATCGCAAGAGGATTTGAGTTTAGGAGCAAAGAGGCCCTACTGCACTGTACTGGGCCTGGTGAGGACCCACAGCTGAATATTGTGTGGTCAAGTCAGTCAAGTCAAGTCAGATTTATTCGTCCACTGCACATAAGTACTCTGAAAATGAACATGCCAGCAGCGGGACAAATAAAAAAGAAAACACATAATACAATAAAAATTGAACTCAAACATCCACCACAGCAAATGTGAGATACCTTTATGCTCACAATTAATGCGTCAAAGACTAAATCCTGGAAGCAAGAGATTCTTTATTTTACAAGTCTGCAGACCGGGTGCCTTCTCAACTCGAGGACACACCGCAGCCAAAGAAATCATCCCCCTTTATACACAGAATCTTACATTCAATCTCCCTTCCGGCACCTTTCTCCAACAGGTCGGAGTGCACAATCTGTAGGTACATCCCACCGTACAACCCCTACGCACCTCCCATATCATACATTCATGTTCAAACATGGTTCCTTGGTAAATGAGCAATTTTCTTGACCAGGGTGTGTAGTAATATTTCATTTTATCTATTAAGGCAAGCTCAGTTGCACATAGACCTGGCCTAGTTGTACTCAACCTCCTAGTGAACCCGCTCAGTTCCTATACATAACTAAAAGCTAAGCTATAGTGGACAAGGGATCCCCATCTACACTCCTTCCACTGAGAGGACTCTCTACATCACTCCCTTCTACCCGCTATACAATGCATTACTTCCTTACTCAAGGACTCAAGGATGGGTCTGGCAACCTTCAGACACAGTGTGTCAGAACCTCTCTCCAGCCCCTCTCAGTTCGAATTCCTCTTTAAAACTCCTACTTTAATGAGGTTTAATCACTTTATCCCTCACAAGCTATTCATCACAAAGATTTGGTCAGTCCTCCTCCATTTTCACCTCGTGGTCGGGACCACAACCCCCCAGTCAGTCGCCGCTGGGGCAAGCCCAGATGGTGCAGACCAAGGCAAGTCAGGAGTAAGTCCTGAATTCGAGCTCCCCACCGGATGACCGCTGGCTTCAAGACGGTGCAGGCCGCAGAGCCTGCGGTTGAAGATCTAAAGTCCCCCGCTGCGCCGCAGCCAGAACACCGCAGACCGCAGGCCGCGGTCCAGAGCTCCTCCTCGTCCTTTTTTGTCCTTAGTTATGTTTCTAGCGGAATATCTAATTCCAAGCAAAAAGCGAGTGAAAGCAGCTGAACATTCCACCAGGTGGGGGCGCTGTGAGACGTCCTGCCCTGCCAGCAGCGTGTTACTCATTTCATGCCTTTTTGTTTTTTTAGTATGTCCTAATGTGCTTTTTATATGTTTCTCAGTGTGTCTTGTGTGGGGGTGGTGAGGGGGGGTGTGATGGGGGGTGGGTGAGGGGTAGAGGGGGAAACCGCTTTCGGTTCTGCCCTCCTCCACGAGGGCGAACTTTTTTCCATGTCGCCTTCCCTCCGCAGTCTAACACCAAGGATCGTGCGGGCTTTCCCGGAGACGTGCCCGGGGCTTCAGCGGCAAGGGAGCGCTCAATCACTGGCACGCGGCAGCCTGAATCCTCGTTGGGGACCCTGGAGAAGAGCTCCGACCGCCGTTCCGCAGCCTACACCAGCCCGGGGCCGTGGCGCGTCGTCCAGAGTCCTGATCCCTCGTTGGGGACCACCGGAGTGAGAAGAGCTCCGACCACGCCGGGCCTTCAGCATACAACAGCTTGAAAGCCGCGGTCCTCCGTGCTTTCGAGCCGCTACGTGCGGCAGGGACTTAACTTACTTACCGTCCGGACGGATTCCTCGCACGGGAAATCCCTGGAGAAGAGCACCCGACCGCTGGCCCGCGGCCTAAACCATCATCAAGCCGCCATCTCCGGTAGGGAAGATGCTGATTTGGGGACTTACGTCGCGTGTACATCTGCCGCCCGCAGCAGCGACTGCGGAGTTTATGTTCCCCACCAGGGGAAAACGGAAGAGGACTGATTGAACTTTGTGCCTTCCACCACAATGATGAATACTGTTGTGGATGTTTTTGTGTTAAATTCTTATTGTGTATTGTTGTTCTTTTTTAATTGTACTAACTGCTCTGCAAATTCATTTCACTACACTTCACTGTGTATGTGACTAATAAAAACTGATACAATACTGATACTAGACATCTTCAAGTGTTTCTCCTCTCACATCTGCAACTTCTTGTTGTTGCCATCCAAGATGGCCCCGCTAGTCAACTTCCGGCCTTGACGTCACCAGAAATCGCTCTATCAACTCAACCGGACGGGCACTCAGCAAACCCCAGCCCCGCAGAGGGGGGTTACAACTAATAACTATACATAAATTTTGGCTACTTCCCCAGTTTTAACAGGATTGTTCTCCATCTACAGTCATATTAGAAGCAAAAAAGGAATGTAATTCTCAAAGAATGATTTAATTACAAACAAATAGCAAATAATAATTCTGCGTTATACAAATACACACCCCTGTGAACAGTCGGAATTCACCCACTAGAGCAGGGAAACCGGACTCCGCCATTACACAGGAGGGGAGTGGTTGTTTGTTTATTTTAACGCATTGAAGGAGGTTTCACTGCTTTTGAAATGTCCTATTGCACAAGTATCTAGTTGTTATAACAACGCAGTGGTTCCAAATTCGAGAAACAGGCAGAGAATAAGCTTTTCCAAGATTAATCCTTGGGATAGTCAGGTACAACCCCTACCAGCTGTCAGGTGTGAAAGTCGTAAACTGGCCCCACCCATGGTGAGGATGCGGGGGGGTGATTCAGGTTAGAGGTATATATTTAAAAAACGAAAGCAAAAATGCACAGTAAACCACATGGGCTTTAGAAACTAGTGGAATTGTGAACTGCAGAGTTGAAGTGAGTTTTGGGGGTTGCGTTGGGTCTGAGGGAGGGATTGAGTGGAGGTGGATGATGGTTGTCCCCACGCTGGTAAATGGGTGCGGGGATGTTCGGTGACGACGCAGGCGCGCGGCAGCGACGTCATTCAGCGGCCTGGGCGGTCGGGCGGGGAGGAGGGGTCCTGTTTTTTGTTGTCCGTCTGTTCGCCCCCTGACCGGGGAAAGGCCTGCGGCCTGGAGATTGTCTCTGGAACAAGGGGGGGGGGAGGGATGCGACCGTTGCCAGGGGCAACGGCCGCGCGCCACGTGACCTCTGACCCCCCCCCCCCTCCTCCAGCACTTGACATCTTTTCGCTCCCCAAACGGAAATCCTCGCCAGGATTTTCGGGAATTTTCGCCGACGTTTTTTTTTTGTTTTTAACATTCTTCACCGGATTCCTTCCAAGAAGCACTGTCCGCATTTGGAGCGGAACCTTGTTTGGGATTTTGCCCGGATTTGGGCTATTTCTGTCCTGCAACTGGGCAAATGGAACTGAAAGTTGGGAAACCTGTCCTGGATTTTGAAGTTAACGTTGTTCGGGAATTCTGCTGCCCCACAATTGGTGAACCCCCATGAATTTTGGGAGATCTGCTGCCTTTTTGGGGAATTCGATGACTGAATTTAATAAATTGCCTGGAAAGTTGGGAATTCCGTCTGATTTGTAACAGCGACAGATTGGGAAGTCTGCTTGGAATTGAATACATCATCTGGATTTGGTCATTCTGCCTGGATTTTGAAAAACGTGCTTGTAGTTTGGCCATTCTGCCTGGATTTTGAAAACGGCTTGTAATTTGGGAGTTCTGCTTGGATTTTGAGATTTCTGCTTGGAATTGTATAAATTGTCTCGAATTTGGCAGTTCTGCTTAGATTTTGGACATTCTACTTGGAATTGTGGGAATCTGCCTGGAATTTGAAAAAAAAATTGCTGGAATTTGGAGATTCTTCTACGAATTTTGGAAATCGGCTTGGACTTCAGAGAGATCCAATTGGGAATTGGTAAATATAGAAACATAAGACATAGAAAATAATTTGCAGCTGGAGGCCATTCAGTCCCTTCGAAGCCAGACACCGACATTCACAGTGATCATAGCTGAACGTCCCCCTATCAATAACCCGTGCCTGCCTTCTCCCCATCTTTGGAGACTTACATCACAAGCAGGACAGCAGATCATGTTCCAAC
>CM069159.1:43079-97448 GCA_035221665.1 Okamejei kenojei
GGAGATGGAGCAAAGCAAGACCTGGCGATGGAGCTGGAATGGACAAAAGGTTAGACCTGGCGATGCAGCTGAGATGGGTGCAAACGATAGACCGAGATGGAGCTGGAGATGAGCAATAGCTAGTGCCTGGAGATGGAGCTGGAGCTGGAGCAAAAGCTATAGCTGGAGATGGAGTTGGACATGGATCAAAAGCAAACCCGGAAGATGAAGCTGGAGATGGAGCACAAAGCTAGATCCGGAGATGGAGCTGGAGATGGACAAAATCTAGACATGAGATGAGCTGGAGATGGAGCAAAAGCTAGCCCGGGAGAATGGAGCTGGTGATGGAGCAAAAGCTAGACCTGGAGATGGAACGGAGATGGAGCAAAAGCTAAAGCTGGAGATGGAGCTAGAGAAGGAGCGAAGCTGCTGAGTGGAGCAAATCTAGACTGGATGATGGAGCTGGTGATGGAGCGAAAAGCTTAGACCCGGAGGTGGTGCGGGCGACGAGCAAAAGCTAGACCTGGAGACGGAGCTGGAGACGGAGCAAATGCTAGACCTGGGGATGGAGCTGCGATGGACAATAGCTTAGAGCTGGAGATAAGCTTGGAGATGAGCATAAAGCTAGACCTGGAGATGGGAGCTGGAGATGGAGCGAAAGCTAGCTGGAGAATGGAGCAAAATCTAGAGCCTGGAGATGGAGCTGGAGATGGAGGGAAAGATCAGACCCGGAGGTGGTGCTGGAGACGAGCAAAAGCTAGACCTGAGACGGAGCTGGAGACGGAGCAAAAGCTAAACCTGGAGATGGAAGCTGGAGATGAGCAATAGCTAGACCTGGAGATGGAGCTGGAGATGGAGAAAAAGCTAGAATGTAGATGGAGCTGGGAGATGGAGCAGAGCTAGGACCTGGACATGGAGCTGGATGGAGCGAGAGATAGACCGGGAGATGGAGCTGTAGATTGGAGCGAGACTGATCTGAGATGGAACAGGAGATGGAGCGAGACTAGACGGAGATGGATAGGTGGAGAAGGAGCGAGAGACCGGGAGATGAGCTGGAGATTGAGCGAGAGATAGAGCTGGAGATGGAGCTGGAGATGACGCAACTAGACCTGGAGATGAGCTGGTGATGGAGCCGAGAGCTAGACCTGGAGATGGAGTGGAGATGAGCAAAAGCGAGACCTGGCGATGGAGGCTGAGATGGAGCAAAAGCGAGACCCTTGCAATGAGCTGAGATGAGCAAAAGCAAGACCTGCGAGGGAGCTGGAGATGGAGCAAAAGCAAGACCCTGGCGATGAGCCTTGGAGATGAGCAAAAGGAAGACCTGGCGATGCAGCTGGAGCTGAACAAAAGGTATACCTGGCGAAGGAGCCTGTAAGATTGAGCAAAAGGTACACCTGGCGATGGAGCTGGAGATGGAGCAAAAAGGTATACCCTTGAGATGGAGCTGAGAGGGCAAAAGCTAGATCCTGAGAAGGAGTCTGGAGATGGAGCAAAGCTAGACTTGGAGACGGAGCTGGAGATGGAGCAAAAGCTAGACCTGGGAGATGTTGCTGGAGACGGAGCAAAAGCTAGACCTGAGACGGAGCTGGAGATGGAGCAAAAAGCAGGACCTGGAGAAGACTGGAGATGGAGCAAATGATAGACCTGAGATGGAGCTGGAGATGGAGCAAAAGCTAGAACAAGAGATTGGAGCAGGGAGATGGAGCAAAAGCTAGACCTGGAGATGGAGCTGGAGATGGAGCAAAAGCTAGACCTGAGATTGGAGCTGGAGAGGACGCCGAGAGCTGACCTGGACATGGAGCTGGATGGAGCGAGAGATAGACCGGAGATGGAGCTGGAGTTGGAGCGAGAGCTAGATCTGGAGATGGAGCTGGAATGGAGCGAGATCTAGACCTGGAGATGGAACAGAGATGGGCGAGAGCTAGACCGAGATGGAGACTGGAGAAGGAGCGGAGAGACCGGAATGTGAGCAGGAGATTGAGCGAGAGATAGAGCTGTGAGATGGATAGCTGGAGATGGAACCCGAACTAGACCTGGACGATGGAGCTGAGATGGAGCGAGAGCTAGACCTGGAGATGGAGCTGGAGATTGGAGCAAAAGCGGACCTGCGATGGAGCTGGAGATGAGCAAAAAGCGAAACCTGGCGATGGAGCTGGAGATGGAGCAAAAGCAAGACCTGGCGATGAGCTGGAGAAGGGAGTCAAAGCAAGACCTGGCGATTGAGCGGAGATTGACAAAAGGTAGGACCTGCGATGCAGCGAGCTGAGCAACGGTAGACCGGCGATGGAGCTGGAGATGGAGCAAAGGTACACCTGGGCGATGAGCTGGGAGATGGAGCAAAGGTAGAACCTGGAGATGGTGGCTGAGATGGAGCAAAGCTAGACCTGGAGAAGGAGCTGGAGATGGAGCAAAAGCTAGACTTTGGAAACGAACTGAGATGGAGCAAAAGGCTAGACCCGGAGGTGGGTGCTGGAAAGACGGAGCAAAAGCGTAGACCTTGGAAGACGGAGCTGGAGACGGAGCAAAGCTAACTCTGGAGATGGAGCTGGAGATGGAGCAAAAGCTAGAGCTGAGATGGAGCTAGAGATGGAGCAAAAGCAAGACCTGGACATGGAGCTGGAGATGGAGCGAGAGCTAGATTGGAGATGGAGCGAGATGGTGCGAGATCTAGACCTGGAGATGGAACAGGAGTGAGGCGAGAGCTAGACCGGGAAAGATGGAGCTGGAGAAGGAGCGAGAGACCGGGAGAATGGAGCTGGAGAATTGCGCGAGAGATAGAGCTGGAGATGGAGCTGGAGATGGAACGCGAACATAGACCTGGAGATGGAAGCTGGAGATGGCCGAGAGCTAGCCTGGAAGATGGAGCTGGAGATGGAGCAAAAGCGCGACCTGGCGATGGAGCTAGGAGATGGACAAAGCGCAACCTGGCGATGGAGCAGGAGATGGAGCAAAAGCAAGAAGACCTGGCCGATGGAGCTGGAGTGGAGCAAAAGCAAGGACCGGGCGATGGAAGCTGGAGATGGAGCAAAAATGCTGACCTGTCGATGCAGACTGTAGCTGGAGCAAAACGGTAGACCTGGCGATGGAGCTGGAGAATGGAGCAAAAGGTACACCTGAACGATGGAGCTGGAGATGGAGTCAAAAGTAGACCTGGAGATGTGCGAGATGAGCCAAAAGCTAACCTGAGATGGAGCTGGAGATGGAGCAAAAGCTAGACTTGGGAGACGGAACTGAGATGGAGCAAAAGCAAGACCCGGAGGTGGTGCTGGAGACGGAGCAAAAGCCCTTAGACCTGAGACGGAGCTGGAGACGGAGCAAAAGCTAGACCAGAGATGGAGCTGAGAGGACAATAGCTAGAGCTGGATTGGAGACTAGAGATGGAGCAAAAAGCAAGACCTGGACATGTAGCTTGAGATGGAGCAAAAGCTATACTGAGATTGAGTTGGACATGGAGCAAACGCAAAAACCCGAGATGGAGCTGGAGATGGAGCAAAAGCTTAGATTCCTGAGATGGAGCTGGAGATGGAGCAAAAGCTAAAGCTGGAGATGCACTAGAGATGAGCGAAAGCTAGCTGGAGATGGAGCAAACTCTAGAGCTGGAGATGGAGCCGGTGGATGAGCGAAAGCTAGTTGAGATGGAGGCAAAATCTTGAGCTGGAGATGGACTGTGATGGAGCGAAAGCTAACCCGAGTTGGTGCTGGGGACGGAGCAAAGCTAGACCTGGAGACGGAGCTGAGACGTAGCAAAAGCTAGAGCTGAGATGGAGCTGGAGATGGAGCAAAAGCTAGACCTGGTAGATGGAGCTGAGATGGAGCAAAAGCTATAGCTGAGATGGAGTTTGACATGGAGCAAAGCAAAACCCGGAGATGAGCTGGAGATGGAGCAAAAGCAAAACCCGGAGATGGACTGGAATGTGAGCAAAAACTAGACATGGAGTGGAGCTGGAGATGGAGCAAAAGCTAGACCTGAGATGGAGCTGGTGATGGAGCAAAAGCTTCGACTGGAGAATGAGCTGGAGATGGAAGCAAAACTAAAGCTGGAGATGGAGCCTAGAGATTGGAGCGAAAGCCTAGCTGGAGATGGAGCAAAATCTAGAGCGACGATGGAGCGGAGGATGGAGCGAAAGCTAGACCCGGAGGTGGTGCTGGCGACGAAGCAAAGCTAGACCTGGAGACTGGAGCTGGAGACGGAGTCAAAAAAGCTAGAACCTGGGGATGGAGCTGGAGATGGAGCAATCGCTAAGCTGGAGATGGAGCTTTAGATGACAAAAGCTAACCTGGAGATGGAGCTGGAGATGGAGCGAAAGCTAGTTTTGTAGATGGAGCAAAATCAAGAGCTGGAGATGGAGCTGTGATGGAAGCGAAAGCTAACCCGAGGTGGTGCTGAGACGGTGCAAAGCTAGACCTGGAGACTGAGCAGGAGACGGAGCCAAAAGCTAAACCTGGAGAATTGGAGCTGGAGATGGTGCAATACCTAGACCTGGAGAAGGAGCTGGAGCTTGAGCAAAATCTAGAGATGGAGATGGAGCTAGAGATGGAGCGAGAGCTAAGACCTGGCATGGAGCAGGATGGAGTCGAGAGATAGACCGGGAATGGAGCTGGAGATGGAGCGAGAGCATAGATCTGAGATGGAGCTGAAGATGGAGCGAGTCTAGACCTGAGATGGAAAAACAGGAGATGGAGCGAGAGCTAGACCGGAGAATGGAGCTCGAGAAGGAGCGAGAGACCGGGAGATGGAGCTTGTTCACTGATTGACGAGAGATAGAGCTGGAGATGAGCTGGAGATGGAAACGCGAACAAGAACCTGGAGATGGAGCTGGATAATGGAGCGAGGAGCTCGAACCTGGAGATTGGAGCTGGAGATGGAGCAAAAGCGAGCCCATGGCGATGCTGAGATGGAGCAAAAGCGAGAAACTGGCGATGGAGCAGGAGGTGGGAGATAAAGCTATATCTGGCGATGGAGCGGGAGATGGAGCAAAAGCAAGACCTGGCGATGGAGCTGGAGATTGAGCAAAAGCCAAGACCTGGCGATGGAGCAGAGCTGGAGCAAAAGATAGACCTGGCGATGCAGCAGGAGATGGTGCAAAAGATAGACCTGGAGATGGAGCTGGAGATGGACAAAACTAGACCTGGAGATGGAGCTGGAAGATGGAGCACAAGCTAGACTTGGAGACGGATCTGGAGATGGAGCAAAAGCTAGACCCGGAGGTGTGCTGGAGACGGAGCAAAAGCTAGACCGGAGAATTGAGTGGAGATGGAGCAATAGCTAGAGCTGGAGAAGGAGCTGGAGATGGGAGCAAAAGCTAGACCTGGAATGGAGCTTGAATGGGAGCAAAAAGCCTCAGCTTGAGATGGAGTTGGACATGGAGCAAAAGCAAACCCGAGATGGAGCTGGAGATGGAGCAAACTAGATCCGAGATGAGCTGGAGATGGAGCAAAAATCTAGACATGGATGATGGAGCTCGGAGATGGAGCAAAAGCTAGACCTGGAGATGGAGCAGGTGAGGGAGCAAAAGCTAGACCTGGATATGGAGCTGGAGATGGGCAAAAGCTAAAGCGAATGGAGCTAAGGATGGAGGCGCAAAGCTATCCGGAGATGGAGCAAAATTCTGAGCTGGAGATGGCCTGGTGAAGAGCGAAAGCTAGACCCGTAGGTGGTGCTGGCACGGAGCAAAAGCTAGACCTGGAACGGAGCTGGAGACGGAGCAAAAGCTAACCTTGGGATGGAGCTTGGAAAGAGCAATAGCTAGAGCAGGAGATGGAGCGGAGAGGAGCCAAAAGCTAGACCTGGAGATGGACCTGGAGATGAGCAAAGCTAGCTGAGGATGGAGTCAAAATCTATAGCTGAGATGGATCTGGTGATGGAGCGAAAGCTAGACCCGGAGGTGGTGCCTGAGACGGAGCAAAGTAGACCTGGAGACGGAGTTGTCTGGAGATGGAGCCAAAAGCTAGACCTGGAGATGGCGCTGGAGATGAGCAAAAGCTATAGCTTAGGAGACATCTGGAGATGGAGCAAAAGCTAGACCCCGGAGGTGGTTGCTGGAGACGGAGCAAAAGCTAGACCAGGAGATGGAGCTTGAGATGGAGCAAAAGCTATATCTGGAGATGGAGTTTGGACAGGAGCAAAAGCAAACCGGAGATGGAGCTGGAGATGGAAGCAAAAGCTAGATCCGAAGATGGAGCTGGAATGGAGCAAAATCTAGACCTGGAGATGGAGCTGAGATGGAGCAAACGCCTAGACCTGGAGATGGAGCTGGTGATGGAGGCAAAAGCTAGACTGGAGATGGAGCCTGGAGATGGAGCAAAAGCTAAAGGCTTGAGATGGAGCGAGATGGACGAAAGCTAGCCGGAAGATGGAGCAAACTTCTAGAGCAGGAGTGAAACTGGTGATGGAGCGAAAGCTAGACCCGGAGGTGTGCTTGCGAACGGAGCAAAAGCTAGACAGGAGGACGGAGCGGAGACGAGCAAAGCTAGACCTGGGGAGGAGCCTGAGATGGAGCAATAGCTAGAGCTGGAGAGGAGCTGGAATGGAGCAAAAAGCTAGACCTGGAGATGGAGCTGGAGATTGGAGGAAAGCGAGCTGGAGATGGAGCAAAATCTAGAGCTGGAGATGGAGATGATATGATGAGCGAAGAGCTAGACCCGAGGTGGTGCGGAGACGGAGCAAAAGTAGACTCTGGAGACGGAGCTTGAGACGGAGTCAAAGCTAAACCTGAGATGGAGCTGGAGATGGAGCAATAGTTAACCTGGAGATGGAGCTGGAGATGGAAAGCAAAAAGCTAAGAGATGGAGTGAGCTGGAATGGAGCAGAGCTAGGTACCTTGACATGGAGCTGGATGGAGCGAGAATAGACCGGGAATGGAAGCTGGAGAGATGGAGCGAGAGCTAGATCTGGAGATCGAGTCTGGCGATGACGAGATCTAGACCATGGATATGGAACAGGAGATGATCGAGGCTAGACCGGGAGATGGAGCTGGAGAGAGCGAGAGAGACCGGGAGATGGAAGCTGGGAGATTGAGCGAGAGATAGAGCTTGGGAGATGACTGGAGATGAACTCGAACTAGACCTGGAGATGGAGCTGAGAGGGAACGAGAGCAGACCTGAATGGAGCTGAGATGGAGCAAAGCGAACCTGCGATGAAGCTGGAGAGGAGCAAATGCGACCCTGCGAAGGACTGAAAAAGAGATGGAGCAAAAGCAAGACCTGGCGATGGAGCTGGAGATGGAGTCTAAAAGCAAGACCAGTCGAGGAGCTGGAGATGGAGCAAAAGGTAGACCTGGCGATGCAGCTGAGCTTGGAGCAAAAGGTAGACCTGGCGATGGAGCTGGAGATGGAGCAAAAGTACCCTGGCGATGAGCCTGGAGATGGAGCAAAAGGTAGACCTGGAGATGGAGGGCTGGAATGGAGCAAAAGCTAGACCTGGAATGGGCTGAGATGGAACAAAAGCTAGACTTGGAGTCGGACTGGAAGATGGAGCAAAAAGCTAACCTGGAGATGTGCTGAGACGGAGCAAAAGCTAGACTGGAGACGGAGCAGGAGAAGGAGCAAAAGCAGGAACCCTGGAGAAGGAAATGGAGATGGAGCAAATGATAGACCTGGAGATGGAGCTGGAGGATGAGCAAAAGCTAGACAAGGAGATGGACTGGAGATGGCGCAAAAGCTAGACCTGGAGATGGAGCCTGGAGATGGACCAAAGCTAGAAGGGAAACCTGGAATGGACATGGAGATGGAGCGAGATCTAAGGACCTGGACATGGCAGCTGGATGGAGCGAGAGATAGACCGGGAGATGGCCTGGAGATGGAGCGAGAGCTAGATCTGGAAGATGAGCTGGAGATGGAGCGAGATCTAAACCTGATGATGGAAAAGGAGATTGGAAGCGAGAGCTTGACCGGAGATGGAGCTGAGAAGGAGCTGAGAACCGGAGATGGAGCTGGAGATTGAGCGAGAGATAGAGCTGGAGATGGAGCTGGAGATGGAACGCGAACTAGACCTGGAGATGGAGCTGGAGAGGGAGCGCGAGCTAGACCTGAGATGGACTCTGGAGATTGGAGCAAAAGCTAGACTTGGAGAACTGATCTGAGATGGAGCAAAACTAGACCCGGAGGTGGTGCTGAAGACGGAGCAAAAAGCAAGACCTGGAGACGGAGCTGGAGACGGAGCAAAGAAGCTAGACCGGAGATGGAGCTGGAGATGGAGCAATAGCTAAGCTGGAGATGGAGGCTGGAGATGGAGCAAAAGCTAGACCTGGAGATGGAGCTGAGATGGAGCAAAAGCTCAAGCTGGAGATGGAGTTGGACATGAGCAAAAGCAAAAACCCCGGAGATGGAGCTGAGAAGGAGCAAAGCTAAGAATCCGAGATGGAGCTGGAGATGGAGCAAACAAGACATGGAGATGGAGCTGGCGATGGCGCAAAAGCTAGACCTGGAGAGGAGCTGGAGATGGAGCGAAGCTAGTTGGGGGGGGAGTAGGGGGGGGGGGGGGAGCAAAACTCTAGAGCTGAAATGGAGCTGGTGATGGAGCGAAAGCTATACCCGGGAGGTGGTGCAGGAGACTGAGCAAAAGCTAACTGGAGACGAGCTGGAGAACGAGCAAAAGCTAAAACCTAGAGATGAAGCAGAGATGGAGCAATAGCAATAACCTGGAGATGAGCTGGAGAATAGTAGCAAAAAGCTAGGATGGAGATGGAGCTGGAGATGAGCAAAAGATAGACCTGATAGAGCTGGAGATGGAGCAAAAGCTAGACCTGAGATGGAGCTGGAGATGAGCAATAGCTATTCTTTTGAGACGGAGCTGGAGATGGAGCAAAAGCTAGACCTGTAGATAGTGCTGGAGAGATGAGCAAAAGCTAGACCTGGAGATGGAGATGGAGATTGCGTAAAAGTCTAGACCAGCAGATGGAGCAGGAGATGGAAATTCAAAAAGCTAGAACAGGAGATGGAGCTGAGATGGAACAAACGAAGACGGGAGATGGAGCTGGAGATGGAGCGAGAGCTTAAACATGGAGATGGATCTGGAGATGGACGAGATCTAGACCTGGAAGATGGAGCTGGAGATGGGCGAGCGTTCTATACCGGTGGGATGGAGACTGGAGATGGAGCGAGAGATAAGACCGGAGATGGAGCCAGGAGAGGAGCGAGAGCTAAACATGGAGAAGGATCTGGAGATGAGGCGAGATCTAGACCTGCGATGGAGCTGGAGATGGAGCGGAGAGCTATACCCGGGTGATGGAGCTGGAGATTTGAGCGAGAAGATAGACGGAATGGTGCTGGAGACGGAGCGTGAATAGAACAGGGAGATGGAGCTGAGATGGAACGAGCGATAGACCGGAGATGGAGCTGGAGATGGAGCGAGAGCTAGACATGGATATGGAGCTGGGGAATGGAGCGAGATCTAGACCAGGAGCTGGATCTGGAGATGAGCAGAGCTAGAAGACCTGTAGATGGAGCTGGAGTATGTAGCGAATCCTAGACCTGGAGATTGAGCTAAAGCTAGACCCGGAGATGGAGCTGGAGTGGACGAGAGATAGGCCTGGAGATGGAGCTGAGATGGAGCAGGAGCTAGATCTGGAAATGGAGCTGGAGATGGAGCAGTGCTCGAGCTGGACATGAGCTGGAGATGGAGCCGAGAGCTAGACTGGAGATGGAGCTGGAGAATGAGCGAGAGCTAGACCGGAGATGGAGCCTGGAGACGGAGCGAGAGATAGAACCGGGAGATGGAACTGGTGATGGAGCTGAAGCCAAGACCCGGGATGGAGCAGGAATAATGGAGCAAAAGATAGACCTGGATATGGAGCTGGAGATGGGCAAAAGCTAGACCTGGCGATGGAGCTGGAGATGGATCAAAAGCGATACCTGGCGATGGACTGGAGTTGGAGCTAAAGCTAACCTGTCGATGGAGCGGAGATGGAGCCAAAGATAAGACCTGGATTATTGAGCCGGAGATGGAGCAAAAGCTAGACCTGGAGATGGAGCTGGAGATGGAGCAAAAAAGCTAATCTTTGAGACGGAGCTTGAGATGGAGCAAAAGCTAACCTGTAGATATTCTGGAGATGGAGCCAAAGCTAGAACCTGGAGATGGAGATGGAGAATGGAAGTAAAAGCAAGAAACCCAGCAGATGGAGCTGGAGATGGAATCAAAAGCTAGAAACTGAGATGGAGCTGGAGAAGGAACGAGCGATAGACCGGGAATGAGGAGCTGGAGATGGAGCGAGAGCTAAACCATTGAGATGGAGCTGGAGCATGGAGCGAGATCTAGACCTGAGATGGTAGCTGGAGATGGAGCGAGAGCTATAACCGGTGAGAGCTGGAGATGGAGCGAGAGATAGACCGGAGATTGTTCTAGAGACGGAGCGTGAGATAGACATGGAGATGGAGCTGGAGATGGAATAGCGATAGACCGGGAGATGGAGCTGAGAATGGAGCCCGAGAGCTAGACATGGAGATGGGAGCTGGGATGGAGCGAGGATCTAACCTGGAGATGGAGCTAGATGGAGCGAGAGCTAGACCTGGAGATGGAGCTGGAGATGGAGCGAATCCTAGACCTGGAGATGGAGCGAAAGCTAGACCCGGAGATGGAGCTGGAGGTGGAGCGAGAGCTAGGCCTGGAGATGGAGCTGGAGATGGAGCAGGAGCTAGATCTGGAAATGGAGCTGGAGATGGAGCGAGTGCTCGAGCTGGACATAGAGCTGGAGATGGAGCGAGAGCTAGACCTGGAGATGGAGCTGGAGATGGAGCGAGAGCTAGACCGGGAGATGGAGCTGGAGATGGAGCGAGAGATAGACCGGGAGATGGAACTGGAGATGGAGCTGAAGCAAGACCCGGAGATGGAGCTGGAGATGGAGCAAAAGCTAGACCTGGAGAAGGAGTTGGAGATGGGGCAAACGCTAGACCTGGAGATGGTGCTGGAGATGGAGCAAAAGCTAGACATGGAGATGATGCTGGAGATGGAGCAAAAGCTTGACCTGGAGATGGATCTGGAGATGGAGCAACAGCTAGACCTGGAGATGGAGCTGGAGATGGAGCAAAAGCAAGACATGGAGATGGAGCTGGAGACGGAGCAAAAGCTAGACCTGGAGATGGAGCTGGAGATGGAGCAAAAGCTAGACCTGGAGATGGAGCTGGTGATGGAGCAAAAGCTAGACATGGAGATGGAGCTGGAGATGGAGCAATAGCTGGAAATGGAGATGGAGCTGGAGATGGAGCAAAAGCAAGACCCGGTGATGGAGCTGGAGATGGAGCAAAAGCTAGACACGGAGATGGAGCTGGTGATGCAGCAAAAGCTAGACCTGGAGATGGAGCTGGAGATGGAGCAAAAGCTAAAGCTGGAGATGGAGCTGCAGATGGAGCGGAAGCTAGCTGGAGATGGAGCAAAATCTGGAACTGGAGATGGAGCTGTTGATGGAGCGAAAGCTAGAGCTGGAGATGGAGCTGGAGATGGAGTGAAAGCAAGACCTGTAGATGGAGCTGGAGATGGAGCGAAAGCTAGACCTGGAGAGGGAGCTGGAGATGGAGCGAAAGCTAAACATGGAGATGGAGCTGGAGATGGTGCGAAAGCCAGACCTGGAGATAGAGATGGAGGGAAAGCTAGACTTGGAGATGGAGCTGGAGATGGAGCGAGTGCTCGAGCTGGATATGGAGCTGGAGATGGAGCGAGAGCTAGACCTGGAGATGGAGCTAGAGATGGAGCGAGAGCTAGACATGGAGATGGAGCTGGAGATGGAACGAGCGATAGACCGGGAGATGGAGCTGGAGATGGAGCGAGAGCTAGACCTGGAGATGGAGCTGGAGATGGAGCGAGATCTAGACCTGGAGATGGAGCTGGAGCAGGAGAGAGAGCTAGACCGTGTGATGGAGCTGGAGATGGAGCGAGAGATAGACCGGGAGATGCAGCTGGAGATGGACCGAGAGCTAGACCTGGAGATGGAGCTGGAGATGGAGGGAGAGCTAGACCTGGAGATGGAGCTGGAGATGGAGCAAAAGCGAGACCTGGCGATGGAGCTGGAGATGGAGCAAAAGCGAGACCTGGCGATGGAGCTGGAGTTGGAGCTAAAGCTAGACCTGGCGATGGAGCTGGAGATGGAGCAAAAGCAAGACCTGGCGATGGAGCTGGAGATGGAGCAAAAGATAGACCTGGATATGGAGCTGGAGATGGAGCAAAAGCTAGACCTGGAGATGGAGCTGGAGATGGAGCAAAAGCTAGTCTTTGAGACGGAGCTGGAGATGGAGCAAAAGCTAGACCTGTAGATAGTGCTGGAGATGGAGCAAAAGCTAGACCTGGAGATGGAGATGGAGATGGCGTAAAAGCTAGACCAGCAGATGGAGCTGGAGATGGATCAAAAGCTAGAACTGGAGATGGAGCTGGAGATGGAACGAGCGATAGACCGGGAGATGGAGCTGGAGATGGAGCGAGAGCTAAACATGGAGATGGAGCTGGAGATGGAGCGAGATCTAGACCTGGAGATGGAGCTGGAGATGGAGCGAGAGCTATACCGGGTGATGGAGCTGGAGATGGAGCGAGAGATAGACCGGGAGATGGAGCTGGAGATGGAGCGAGAGCTAGACATGGAGATGGAGCTGGGGATGGAGCGAGATCTAGACCTGGAGATGGAGCTGGAGATGGAGCGAGAGCTAGACCTGGAGATGGAGCTGGAGATGGAGCGAATCCTAGACCTGGAGATGGAGCGAAAGCTAGACCCGGAGATGGAGCTGGAGGTGGAGCGAGAGCTAGGCCTGGAGATGGAGCTGGAGATGGAGCAGGAGCTAGATCTGGAAATGGAGCTGGAGATGGAGCGAGTGCTCGAGCTGGACATAGAGCTGGAGATGGAGCGAGAGCTAGACCTGGAGATGGAGCTGGAGATGGAGCGAGAGCTAGACCGGGAGATGGAGCTGGAGATGGAGCGAGAGATAGACCGGGAGATGGAGCTGGAGATGGACCGAGAGCTAGACCAGGAGAGACTGGAAGAGGGAGGCAGAGAGATGGAGCTGGAGATGGAGCAAAAGCGAGACCTGGCGATGGAGCTGGAGTTAGAGCTAAAGCTAGACCTGGCGATGGAACTGGACATGGAGCAAAAGCAAGACCTGGCGATGGAGCGGAATGTAGACCTGGCGATGGATCTGGAGAAGGAGTAAAAGGTAGACCTGGCGATGGAGCTGGAGATGGAGCAAAAGATAGACCTGGAGATGGAGCTGGAGATGTAGCAAAAGTTAGACATGGAGATGGAGCTGGAGATGGAGCAAAAGCTAGTCTTGGAGACGGAGCTGGAGATGGAGCAAAAGCTAGACCTGGAGATAGTGCTGGAGATGGAGCAAAAGCTAGACATGGAGATGGAGCTCGAGATGGCGCAAAAGCTAGACCAGGAGTTGGAGCTGGAGATGGAGCAAAAGCTAGAACTTGAGATGAAGCTGGAGATGGAACGAGCGATAGACCGGGAGATGGAGCTGGAGATGGAGCGAGAGCTAGACTGGATATGGAGCTGTAGGTGGAGCGAGATCTAGCCCTGGAAATGGAGCTGGAGATGGAGCGAGAGCTAGACCGGGTGATGGAGCTGGAGATGGAGCGAGAGATAAACCGGGAGATGGAGCTGGAGACGGAGTGTGAGATAGACATGGAGATGGAGCTGGAGACGGAACGAGAGATAGACCTGGAGATGGAGCTGGAGATGGAGCGAAAGCTAGACCTGGAGATGGAACTGGAGATGGAGCAAAACCTAGACCTGGAGATGGAGCTCGTGATGGAGCAAAAGCTAGACATGGAGATGGAGCTGGAGATGGAGCAATAGCTGGACCTGGAGATGGAGCTGGAGTTGGAGCAAAAGCAAGACCCGGTGATGGAGCTGGAGATGGAGCAAAAGGTAGACCCGGTGATGGAGCTGGAGATGGAGCAAAAGCTAGACCCGGAGATGGAGCTGGCGATGGAGCAAAAGCTAGACCTGGAGATGGAGCTGGAGATGGAGCGAATCCAAGACCTGGAGATTGAGCGAAAGCCAGACCTGGAGCTGGAGATGGAGCGAAAGCTAAACCTGGAGATGGAGCTGGAGATGGGTCGAGAGCTAGGCCTGGAGATGGAGCTGGAGATGGAGCGGGAGCTAGACCTGGAGATGGAGCTGGAGATGGAGCGAGTGCTCGAGCTGGACATAGAGCTGGAGATGGAGCGAGAGCTAGACCTGGAGATGGAGCTGGAGATGGAGCAAAAGATAGACCTGGAGATGGAGCTGGAGATGGCGCAAAAGCTAGACCGGGAGATGGAGCTGGAGATGGAACGAGCGATAGACCGGGGGATGGAGCTGAAGATGGAGCGAGAGCTAGACCTGGAGATGGAGCTGGAGATGGAGCGAGATCTGGACTTGGAGATGGAGCTGGAGATGGAGCGAGTGCTAGACCGGGTGATGGAGCTGGAGATGGAGCGAGAGATAGACCGGGAGATGGTGCTGGAGACGGAGCGTGAGATAGTCATTGAGATGGAGCTGGAGATGGAACGAGAGATAGACCTGGAGATGGAGCTGGAGATGGAGCGAGAGCTAGACCTGGAGATGAACTGGAGATGGAGCAAAAGCGAGACCTGGCGATGGAGCTGGAGATGGAGCAAAAGCTAGACCTGGAGATGGAGCTGGAGATGGAGCAATAGCTAGACCTTGAGATGGAGCTGTAGATGGAGCAAAAGCAAGACCTAGAGATGGAGCTGGAGATGGAGCAAAAGCAAGACTAGAGATGGAGCTGGAGATGGAGCAAAAGGTAGACCTGGAGATGGAGCTGGTGATGGAGCGAAAGCTAGAGCTGGAGATCGAGCTGTTGGTGGAGAGAAAGCTAGAGCTGGAGATGGAGCTGGGGCTAAAGCTAGTGCTGGAGATGGAGTGAAAGCTAGAGCTGGAGATGGAGCTGGAGATGGATCGAAAGCTAGAGCTGGATATGTAGCTGGAGATGGAGCGAAAGCTAGAGCTGTAGATGCAGCTGGAGCGAAAGCCAGAGCTGGAGATGAGCTAGAGATGGAGCGAAAGCTAGAGCTGGAGATGGAGCTGGAGATGGAGCGAAACTAGACCTGGAGATGGAGCTGGAATTGGAGCGAAATCTAGAGCTGGAGATGGTGCTGGAGATGGAGCGAAAGCTAGAGCTGGAGATGGAGCTGGAGATGCAGCTAAAGCTAGAGCTGGAGATGGAGCTGGAGATGGGGCGAAAGCTAGAGCTGGAGATGGAGCTGGAGATGGAGCGAAAGCTAGAGCTGGAGATGGAGCTGGAGATCGAGCGAGAGATAGACCTGGAGATGGAGCTGGAGATGGAGCGAGAGCAAGACCTGGAGCTGGAGGTGGAGATGGAGCACAAGCTCGACCTGGCGATGGAGCTGGAGATTGAGCAAAAGCGAGACCTGGCGATGGAGCCGGAGATGGAGCAAAAGCGAGACCTAGCGATGGAGCCGGAGATGGAGCTAAAGCTATACCTGGGATGCAGCTGGAGATGGAGCAATAGCTAGAGATGGAGATGGAGCTGGAGATGGAGCGAGAGCTAGACCTGGAGATGGAGCTGGAGAAGGAGCGAAAGATAGACCGGGAGATGGAGCTGGAGATGGAGCAAAAGCTAGACATGGAGATGGAGCTGGAGATGGAGCGAGAGCTAGACCTGGAGATGGAGCTGGAGATGGAGCGAGAGCTAGATCTGGAGATGGAGCTGGAGATGGAGCGAGATCTAGACCTGGAGATGGAACGGGAGATGGAGCGAGAGCTAGACCGGGAGATGGAGCTGGAGAAGGAGCGAGAGACCGGGAGATGGAGCTGGAGATTGAGCGAGAGATAGAGCTGGAGATGGATCTGGAGATGGAGCAAAAGCGAGCCCTGGCGATGCTGTAGATGGAGCAAAAGCGAGACCTGGCGATGGAGCTGGAGGTGGAGCTAAAGCTAGATCTGGCGATGGAGCTGGAGATGGAGCAAAAGCAAGACCTGGCGATGGAGCTGGAGATGGAGCAAAAGCAAGACCTGGCGATGGAGCTGGAGATGGAGCAAAAGGTAGACCTGGCGATGCAGCTGGAGATGGTGCAAAAGATAGACCTGGAGATGGAGCGGAGCATGGAGCCCCCCCCCCCCCCCCAAAAGCAGACCTGGAGATGGAGCTGGAGATGGAGCAAAAGCTAGACTTGGAGACGGATCTGGAGATGGAGCAAAAGCTAGACCCGGAGGTGGTGCTGGAGACGGAGCAAAAGCTAGACCTGGAGATGGAGCTGGAGATGGAGCAATAGCTAGAGCTGGAGATGGAGCTGGAGATGGAGCAATAGCTAGAGCTGGAGATGGAGCTGGAGATGGAGCAAAAGCTATAGCTGGAGATGGAGTTGGACATGGAGCAAAAGCAAAACCCGGAGATGGAGCTGTAGATGGAGCAAAAGCTAGATCCGGAGATGGAGCTGGAGATGGAGCAAAATCTAGACATGGAGATGGAGCTGGAGATGGAGCAAAAGCTAGACGTGGAGATGGAGCTGGTGATGGAGCAAAAGCTAGACCTGGAGATGGAGCTGGAGATGGAGCAAAAGCTAAAGCTGGAGATGGAGCTAGAGATGGAGCGAAAGCTAGCCGGAGATGGAGCAAAATCTAGAGCTGGAGATGGAGCTGGTGATGGAGCGAAAGCTAGACCCGGAGGTGGTGCTGGCGACGGAGCAAAAGCTAGACCTGGAGACGGAGCTGGAGACGGAGCAAAAGCTAGACCTGGGGATGGAGCTGGAGATGGAGCAATAGCTAGAGCTGGAGATGGAGCTGGAGATGGAGCAAAAGCTAGACCTGGAGATGGAGCTGGAGATGGAGCGAAAGCTAGCTGGAGATGGAGCAAAATCTAGAGCTGGAGATGGAGCTGGTGATGGAGCGAAAGCTAGACCCGGAGGTGGTGCTGGAGACGGAGCAAAAGCTAGACCTGGAGACGGAGCTGGAGACGGAGCAAAAGCTAAACCTGGAGATGGAGCTGGAGATGGAGCAATAGCTAGCTGGAGCTGGAGATGGAGTCTAGAGATGTAGAGCTGGAGAAAAGCTAGACCTGGACATGGAGCTGGAGATGGAGCGAGAGCTAGATCTGGAGATGGAGCTGGAGATGGAGCGAGATCTAGACCTGGAGATGGAACAGGAGATGGAGCGAGAGCTAGACCGGGAGATGGAGCTGGAGAAGGAGCGAGAGACCGGGAGATGGAGCTGGAGATTGAGCGAGAGATAGAGCTGGAGATGGAGCTGGAGATGGAACGCGAACTAGACCTGGAGATGGAGCTGGAGATGGAGCGAGAGCTAGACCTGGAGATGGAGCGGAGATGGAGCAAAAGCGAGACCTGGCGATGGAGCTGGAGATGGAGCAAAAGCGAGACCTGGCGATGGAGCTGGAGATGGAGCAAAAGCAAGACCTGGCGATGGAGCTGGAGATGGAGCAAAAGCAAGACCTGGCGATGGAGCTGGAGATGGAGCAAAAGCAAGACCTGGCGATGGAGCTGGAGATGGAGCAAAAGGTAGACCTGGCGATGCAGCTGGAGCTGGAACAAAAGGTAGACCTGGCGATGGAGCTGTAGATGGAGCAAAAGGTACACCTGGCGATGGAGCTGGAGATGGAGCAAAAGGTAGACCTGGAGATGGAGCTGGAGATGGAGCTGGAGATGGAGCAAAAGCTAGACTTGGAGACGGAGCTGGAGATGGAGCAAAAGCTAGACCTGGAGATGTTGCTGGAGACGGAGCAAAAGCTAGACCTGGAGACGGAGCTGGAGATGGAGCAAAAGCAGGACCTGGAGAAGGAGCTGGAGATGGAGCAAATGATAGACCTGGAGATGGAGCTGGAGATGGAGCAAAAGCTAGACAAGGAGATGGAGCTGGAGATGGAGCAAAAGCTAGACCTGGAGATGGAGCTGGAGATGGAGCAAAAGCTAGACCTGGAGATGGAGCTGGAGATGGAGCGAGAGCTAGACCTGGACATGGAGCTGGATGGAGCGAGAGATAGACCGGGAGATGGAGCTGGAGATGGAGCGAGAGCTAGATCTGGAGATGGAGCTGGAGATGGAGCGAGATCTAGACCTGGAGATGGAACAGGAGATGGAGCGAGAGCTAGACCGGGAGATGGAGCTGGAGAAGGAGCGAGAGACCGGGAGATGGAGCTGGAGATTGAGCGAGAGATAGAGCTGGAGATGGAGCTGGAGATGGAACGCGAACTAGACCTGGAGATGGAGCTGGAGATGGAGCGAGAGCTAGACCTGGAGATGGAGCTGGAGATGGAGCAAAAGCTAGACTTGGAGACGGATCTGGAGATGGAGCAAAAGCTAGACCCGGAGGTGGTGCTGAAGACGGAGCAAAAGCTAGACCTGGAGACGGAGCTGGAGACGGAGCAAAAGCTAGACCTGGAGATGGAGCTGGAGATGGAGCAATAGCTAGAGCTGGAGATGGAGCTGGAGATGGAGCAAAAGCTAGACCTGGAGATGGAGCTTGAGATGGAGCAAAAGCTATAGCTGGAGATGGAGTTGGACATGGAGCAAAAGCAAAACCCGGAGATGGAGCTGGAGATGGAGCAAAAGCTAGATCCGGAGATGGAGCTGGAGATGGAGCAAAATCTAGACATGGAGATGGAGCTGGAGATGGAGCAAAAGCTAGACCTGGAGATGGAGCTGGTGATGGAGCAAAAGCTAGACCTGGAGATGGAGCTGGAGATGGAGCAAAAGCTAAAGCTGGAGATGGAGCTAGAGATGGAGCGAAAGCTAGCTGGAGATGGAGCAAAATCTAGAGCTGGAGATGGAGCTGGTGATGGAGCGAAAGCTAGACCCGGAGGTGGTGCTGGCGACGGAGCAAAAGCTAGACCTGGAGACGGAGCTGGAGACGGAGCAAAAGCTAGACCTGGGGATGGAGCTGGAGATGGAGCAATAGCTAGAGCTGGAGATGGAGCTGGAGATGGAGCAAAAGCTAGACCTGGAGATGGAGCTGGAGATGGAGCGAAAGCTATCTGGAGATGGAGCAAAATCTAGAGCTGGAGATGGAGCTGGTGATGGAGCGAAAGCTAGACCCGGAGGTGGTGCTGGAGACGGAGCAAAAGCTAGACCTGGAGACGGAGCTGGAGACGGAGCAAAAGCTAAACCTGGAGATGGAGCTGGAGATGGAGCAATAGCTAGACCTGGAGATGGAGCTGGAGATGGAGCAAAAGCTAGAGATGGAGATGGAGCTAGAGATGGAGCGAGAGCTAGACCTGGACATGGAGCTGGATGGAGCGAGAGATAGACCGGGAGATGGAGCTGGAGATGGAGCGAGAGCTAGATCTGGAGATGGAGCTGGAGATGGAGCGAGATCTAGACCTGGAGATGGAACAGGAGATGGAGCGAGAGCTAGACCGGCAGATGAAGCTGGAGAAGGAGCGAGAGACCGGGAGATGGAGCTGGAGATTGAGCGAGAGATAGAGCTGGAGATGGAGCTGGAGAGAATGGAACGCGAACTAGAACCTGGAGATGGAGCTGGAGATGGAGCGAGAGCCTGACCCTGGAGATGTGAGCTGAGATGGAGCAAAAGCGAGACCTAGCGATGGAGCTGGAGATGGAGCAAAAGCGAGACCTGGCGATGGAGCTGGAGATGGAGCAAAAGCGAGACCTGGCGATGGAGCTGGAGATGGAGTAAAAGCAAGACCTGGCGATGGAGCTGGAGATGGAGCAAAAGCAAGACCTGGCGATGGAGCTGGAGATGGAGCAAAAGGTAGACCTGGCGATGCAGCTGGAGCTGGAGCAAAAGGTAAACCTGGCGATGGAGCTGGAGATGGAGCAAAAGGTACACCTGGCGATGGAGCTGGAGATGGAGCAAAAGGTAGACCTGGAGATGGAGCTGGAGATGGAGCAAAAGCTAGACCTGGAGATGGAGCTGGAGATGGAGCAAAAGCTAGACTTGGAGACGGAGCTGGAGATGGAGCAAAAGCAGGACCTGGAGAAGGAGCTGGAGATGGAGCAAATGATAGACCTGGAGATGGAGCTGGAGATGGAGCAAAAGCTAGACAAGGAGATGGAGCTGGAGATGGAGCAAAAGCTAGACCTGGAGATGGAGCTGGAGATGGAGCAAAAGCTAGACCTGGAGATGGAGCTGGAGATGGAGCGAGAGCTAGACCTGGACATGGAGCTGGATGGAGCGAGAGATAGACCGGGAGATGGAGCTGGAGATGGAGCGAGAGCTAGATCTGGAGATGGAGCTGGAGATGGAGCGAGATCTAGACCTGGAGATGGAACAGGAGATGGAGCGAGAGCTAGACCGGGAGATGGAGCTGGAGAAGGAGCGAGAGACCGGGAGATGGAGCTGGAGATTGAGCGAGAGATAGAGCTGGAGATGGAGCTGGAGATGGAACGCGAACTAGACCTGGAGATGGAGCTGGAGATGGAGCGAGAGCTAGACCTGGAGATGGAGCTGGAGATGGAGCAAAAGCGAGACCTGGCGATGGAGCTGGAGGTGGAGCAAAAGCGAAACCTGGCGATGGAGCTGGAGATGGAGCAAAAGCAAGACCTGGCGATGGAGCTGGAGATGGAGCAAAAGCAAGACCTGGCGATGGAGCTGGAGATGGAGCAAAAGGTAGACCTGGCGATGCAGCTGGAGCTGGAGCAAAAGGTAGACCTGGCGATGGAGCTGGAGATGGAGCAAAAGGTACACCTGGCGATGGAGCTGGAGATGGAGCAAAAGGTAGACCTGGAGATGGATGCTGGAGATGGAGCAAAAGCTAGACCTGGAGATGGAGCTGGAGATGGAGCAAAAGCTAGACTTGGAGACGGAGCTGGAGATGGAGCAAAAGCGAGACCTGGCGATGGAGCTGGAGGTGGAGCTAAAGCTAGATCTGGCGATGGAGCTGGAGATGGAGTAAAAGCAAGACCTGGCGATGGAGCTGGAGATGGAGCAAAAGGTAGACCTGGGGATGGAGCTTGAGATGGAGCAAAAGCTATAGCTGGAGATGGAGCTGGTGATGGAGCGAAAGCTAGACCCGGAGGTGGTGCTGGCGACGGAGCAAAAGCTAGACCTGGAGACGGAGCTGGAAGCGGAGCAAAAGAAAACCTAGACCCGGAGATGGGGATGGAGCTGGAGATGGAGCAATAGCTAGAGCTGGAGATGGAGCTGGAGATGGAGCAAAAGCTAGACCTGGAGATGGAGCTGGAGATGGAGCGAAAGCTAGTTGGAGATGGAGCAAAATCTAGAGCTGGAGATGGAGCTGGTGATGGAGCGAAAGCTAGACCCGGAGGTGGTGCTGGAGACGGAGCAAAAGCTAGACCTGGAGACGGAGCTGGAGACGGAGCAAAAGCTAAACCTGGAGATGGAGCTGGAGATGGAGCAATAGCTAGACCTGGAGATGGAGCTGGAGATGGAGCAAAAGCTAGAGATGGAGATGGAGCTGGAGATGGAGCGAGAGCTAGACCTGGACATGGAGCTGGATGGAGCGAGAGATAGACCGGGAGATGGAGCTGGAGATGGAGCGAGAGCTAGATCTGGAGATGGAGCTGGAGATGGAGCGAGATCTAGACCTGGAGATGGAACAGGAGATGGAGCGAGAGCTAGACCGGGAGATGGAGCTGGAGAAGGAGCGAGAGACCGGGAGATGGAGCTGGAGATTGAGCGAGAGATAGAGCTGGAGATGGAGCTGGAGATGGAACGCGAACTAGACCTGGAGATGGAGCTGGAGATGGAGCGAGAGCTAGACCTGGAGATGGAGCTGGAGATGGAGCAAAAGCGAGACCTGGCGATGGAGCTGGAGATGGAGCAAAAGCGAGACCTCGGCGATGGAGCTGGGAGATCGGAGCAAAAGCAAGAAACCTGGCGATGGAGCTGGAGATGGAGCAAAAGCTAAGACCTGGCGATGGAGCTGGAGCTGGAGCAAAAGGTAGACCTGGCGATGGAGCTGGAGATGGAGCAAAAGGTAAACCTGGCGATGGAGCTGGAGATGGTGCAAAAGATAGACCTGGAGATGGAGCTGGAGATGGAGCAAAAGCTAGACTTGGAGACGGAGCTGGAGATGGAGCAAAAGCTAGACCTGGAGATGTTGCTGGAGACGGAGCAAAAGCTAGACCTGGAGACGGAGCTGGAGATGGAGCAAAAGCAGGACCTGGAGAAGGAGCTGGAGATGGAGCAAATGATAGACCTGTCGATGGAGCTGGAGATGGAGCAAAAGCTAGACAAGGAGATGGAGCTGGAGATGGAGCAAAAGCTAGACCTGGAGATGGAGCTGGAGATGGAGCAAAAGCTAGACCTGGAGAGGGAGCTGGAGATGGAGCGAGAGCTAGACCTGGACATGGAGCTGGATGGAGCGAGAGATAGACCGGGAGATGGAGCTGGAGATGGAGCGAGAGCTAGATCTGGAGATGGAGCTGGAGATGGAGCGAGATCTAGACCTGGAGATGGAACAGGAGATGGAGCGAGAGCTAGACCGGGAGATGGAGCTGGAGAAGGAGCGAGAGACCGGGAGATGGAGCTGGAGATTGAGCGAGAGATAGAGCTGGAGATGGAGCTGGAGATGGAACGCGAACTAGACCTGGAGATGGAGCTGAAGATGGAGCGAGAGCTAGACCTGGAGATGGAGCTGGAGATGGAGCAAAAGCGAGACCTGGCGATGGAGCTGGAGATGGAGCAAAAGCGAAACCTGGCGATGGAGCTGGAGATGGAGCAAAAGCAAGACCTGGCGATGGAGCTGGAGATGGAGCAAAAGGTAGACCTGGCGATGCAGCTGGAGCTGGAGCAAAAGGTAGACCTGGGGATGGAGCTGGAGATGGGAGGGCAAAAGGCACACCTGGCGATGGAGCTGGAGATGGAGCAAAAGGTAGACCTGGAGATGGAGCTGGAGATGGAGCAAAAGCTAGACCTGGAGATGGAGCTGGAGATGGAGCAAAAGCTAGACTTGGAGACGGAGCTGGAGATGGAGCAAAAGCTAGACCTGGAGATGTTGCTGGAGACGGAGCAAAAGCTAGACCTGGAGACGAAGCTGGAGATGGAGCAAAAGCAGTACCTGGAGAAGGAGCTGGAGATGGAGCAAATTATAGACCTGGAGATGGAGCTGGAGACGGAGCAAAAGCTAGACAAGGAGATGGAGCTGGAGATGGAGCAAAAGCTAGACCTGGAGATGGAGCTGGAGATGAAGCAAAAGCTACACCTGGAGATGGAGCTGGAGATAGAGCTAGTGCTCGAGCTGGACATAGAGCTGGAGATGGAGCGAGAGCTAGACCTGGAGATGGAGCTGGAGATGGAACGAGCGATAGACCGGGAGATGGAGCTGGAGATGGAGCGAGAGCTAGACATGGAGATGGAGCTGGAGATGGAGCGAGATCTAGACCTGGAGATGGAGCTGGAGATGGAGCGAGAGCTAGACCGGGTGATGGAGCTGGAGATGGAGCGAGAGATAGACCGGGAGATGGTGCTGGAGACGGAGCGTGAGATAGACATGGAGATGGAGCTGGAGATGGAACGAGCGATAGACCGGGAGATGGAGCTGGAGATGGAGCGAGAGCTAGACATGGAGATGGAGCTGGAGATGGAGCGAGATCTAGACCTGAAGATGGAGCTGGAGATGGAGCGAGAGCTAGACCGTGTGATGGAGCTGGAGATGGAGCAAAAGCTAGACCTGGAGATGGAGCTTGAGATGGAGCAAAAGCTACACCTGGAGATGGAGCTGGAGATAGAGCGAGTGCTCGAGCTGGACATAGAGCTGGAGATGGAGCGAGAGCTAGACCTGGAGATGGAGCTGGAGATGGAACGAGCGATAGACCGGGAGATGGAGCTGGAGATGGAGCGAGAGCTAGACATGGAGATGGAGCTGGAGATGGAAGCGAGAGACTTCTAGACCTGAGAGATGGAGCTGGAGATGGAGCGAGAGCTAGACCGGGTGATGGAGCTGGAGATGGAGCGAGAGATAGACCGGGAGATGGTGCTGGAGACGGAGCGTGAGATAGACATGGAGATGGAGCTGGAGATGGAACGAGCGATAGACCGGGAGATGGAGCTGGAGATGGAGCGAGAGCTAGACATGGAGATGGAGCTGGAGATGGAGCGAGATCTAGACCTGGAGATGGAGCTGGAGATGGAGCGAGAGCTAGACCGTGTGATGGAGCTGGAGATGGAGCAAAAGCTAGACCTGGAGATGGAGCTTGAGATGGAGCAAAAGCTATAGCTGGAGATGGAGTTGGACATGGAGCAAAAGCAAAACCCGGAGATGGAGCTGGAGATGGAGCAAAAGCTAGATCCGGAGATGGAGCTGGAGATGGAGCAAAATCTAGACATGGAGATGGAGCTGGAGATGGAGCAAAAGCTAGACCTGGAGATGGAGCTGGTGATGGAGCAAAAGCTAGATCTGGAGATGGAGCTGGAGATGGAGCAAAAGCTAAAGCTGGAGATGGAGCTGGAGATGGAGCGAAAGCTAGCTGGAGATGGAGCAAAATCTGGAGCTGGAGATGGAGCTGGTGATGGAGCGAAAGCTAGACCCGGAGGTGGTGCTGGCGACGGAGCAAAAGCTAGACCTGGAGACGGAGCTGGAGACGGAGCAAAAGCTAGACCTGGGGATGGAGCTGGAGATGGAGCAATAGCTAGAGCTGGAGATGGAGCTGGAGATGGAGCAAAAGCTAGACCTGGAGATGGAGCTGGAGATGGAGCGAAAGCTAGCTGGAGATGGAGCAAAATCTAGAGCTGGAGATGGAGCTGGTGATGGAGCGAAAGCTAGACCCGGAGGTGGTGCTGGAGACGGAGCAAAAGCTAGACCTGGAGACGGAGCTGGAGACGGAGCAAAAGCTAAACCTGGAGATGGAGCTGGAGATGGAGCAATAGCTAGACCTGGAGATGGAGCTGGAGATGGAGCAAAAGCTAGAGATGGAGATGGAGCTGGAGATGGAGCGAGAGCTAGACCTGGACATGGAACTGGATGGAGCGGGAGATAGACCGGGAGATGCAGCTGGAGATGGAGCGAGAGCTAGATCTGGAGATGGAGCTGGAGATGGAGCGAGATCTAGACCTGGAGATGGAACAGGAGATGGAGCGAGAGCTAGACCGGGAGATGGAGCTGGAGAAGGAGCGAGAGACCGGGAGATGGAGCTGGAGATTGAGCGAGAGATGGAACGCGAACTAGACCTGGAGATGGAGCTGGAGATGGAGCGAGAGCTAGAACTGGAGATGGAGCTGGAGATGGAGCAAAAGCGAGACCTGGCGATGGAGCTGGAGATGGAGCAAAAGCGAGACCTGGGATGGAGCTGGAGATGGAGCAAAAGCAAGACCTGGCGATGGAGCTGGAGATGGAGCAAAAGCAAGACCTGGCGATGGAGCTGGAGATGGAGCAAAAGGTAGACCTGGCGATGCAGCTGGAGATGGAGCAAAAGGTACACCTGGCGATGGAGCTGGAGATGGAGCAAAAGGTAGACCTGGAGATGGAGCTGGAGATGGAGCAAAAGCTAGATCTGGAGATGGAGCTGGAGATGGAGCAAAAGCTAGACTTGGACACGGAGCTGGAGATGGAGCAAAAGCTAGACCTGGAGATGTTGCTGGAGACGGAGCAAAAGCTAGACCTGGAGACGGAGCTGGAGATGGAG
The DNA here is from genome assembly GCA_035221665.1 of Okamejei kenojei. NCBI lineage: Eukaryota > Metazoa > Chordata > Chondrichthyes > Rajiformes > Rajidae > Okamejei > Okamejei kenojei. Next base: position 68,563 of record CM069159.1, read on the forward strand.
CAAAAGCAGGAACTGGAGAAGGAGCTGGAGATGGAGCAAATGATAGACCTGGAGATGGAGCTGGAGATGGAGCAAAAGCTAGACAAGGAGATGGAGCTGGAGATGGAGCAAAAGCTAGACCTGGAGATGGAGCTGGAGATGAAGCAAAAGCTAGACCTGGAGATGGAGCTGGAGATGGAGCGAGTGCTCGAGCTGGACATAGATCTAGACCTGGAGATGGAGCTGGAGATGGAGCGTGAGATAGACATGGAGATGGAGCTGGAGATGGAACGAGCGATAGACCGGGAGATGGAGCTGGAGATGGAGCGAGAGCTAGACATGGAGATGGAGCTGGAGATGGAGCGAGATCTAGACCTGGAGATGGAGGTGGAGATGGAGCGAGAGCTAGACGCGGGGATGGGTGTGTGTGGGGGGGGGGGGTGTGATGGAGCTGCAGATGGAGCGAAAGCTAGACATGGAGATGGAGCTGGAGATGGTGCGAAAGCCAGACCTGGAGCTGGAGATGGAGCGAAAGCTAGACCTGGAGATGGAGCTGGAGATGGAGCGAAAGCTAGACCTGGAGATGGAGCTGGAGATGGAGCGAATCCTAGACCTGGAGATGGAGCGAAAGCTAGACCCGGAGATGGAGCTGGAGATGGAGCGAGAGCTAGGCCTGGAGATGGAGCTGGAGATGGAGCGGCAGCTAGACCTGGAGATGGAGCTGGAGATGGAGCAGGAGCTAGATCTGGAAATGGAGCTGGAGATGGAGCGAGTGCTCGAGCTGGACATAGAGCTGGAGATGGAGCGAGAGCTAGACCTGGAGATGGAGCTGGACATGGAGCGAGAGCTAGACATGGAGATGGAGCTGTAGATGGAGCTGTAGATGAAACGAGCGATAGACCGGTCGATGGAGCTGGAGATGGAGCGAGATCTAGACCTGGAGATGGAGCTGGACATGGAGCGAGAGCTAGACATGGAGATGGAGCTGTAGATGGAACGAGCGATAGACCTGGAGATGGAGCTGGAGATGGAGCGAGAGCTAGATCTGGAGGTGGAGCTGGAGATGGAGCGAGATCTAGACCTGGAGATGGAACAGGAGATGGAGCGAGAGCTAGACCGGGATATGGAGCTGGAGAAGGAGCGAGAGACCGGGAGATGGAGCTGGAGATTGAGCGAGAGATAGAGCTGGAGATGGAGCTGGAGATGGAGCGAGATCTAGACCTGGAGATGGTGCTGGAGATGGAGCGAGAGCTAGACATGGAGATGGAGCTGGAGATGGAACGAGCGATAGACCGGGAGATGGAGCTGGAGTTCGAGCGAGAGCCAGACCTGGAGATGGCGCAAAAGCTAGACCAGGAGATGGAGCTGGAGATGAAGCAAAAGCTAGAACTGGAGATGGAGCTGCAGATGGAACGAGCGATAGACCGGGAGATGGAGCTGGAGTTCGAGCGAGAGCCAGACCTGGAGATGGAGCTGGAGATGGAGCGAGAGCTAGAACTGGAGATGGAGCTGGAGATGGAGCAAAAGCGAGACCTGGCGATGGAGCTGGAGATGGAGCAAAAGCGAGACCTGGCGATGGAGCTGGAGATGGAGCAAAAGCAAGACCTGGCGATGGGAGCTGGTGATGGGCCCTCCCGGGAAGGGGCAAAAGGCCCGCAACACCTCCCCCCCCGCCCCCCCCCCCCCCTTGGGAGGAAAAAGAATTTTGGAGGCAAAAAAAAAAAGGTAGACCCTGGAGATGCAGCTGGAGATGGAGCAAAAGGTACACCACCTGGCGATGGTAGCTGAGATGGGAGCAAAAGGTAGACCTGGAGATTGTAGGCTGGAGATGGAAAGAAAAAGCTAGATCTGGAGATGGAAGCTGGAGATGGAGCAAATGCTAGACTTGGAGACGGATCTGAAGATGGAGCAAAAGCTAGACCTGGAGATGTTGCTGGAGACGGAGCCAAAAGCTAGACCTGGAGACTGAGCAGAGATGGAGCAAAAGGAATCAGACCTGGAGAAAGGAGCTGGAGATGGAGCAAATGATAGACCTGGAGATGGAGCTGGTAGATGGAGCAAAAGCAGACAGAGATGGAGCAGGAGATGGAGCAAAAAGCTAGACCTGAGAATGGAGCTGAGATGGAGCAAAAGCTAGACCTGGAGAGGGGAGCTGGAGATGGAGCGAGAGCTAGACCTGGAACATGGAGCTGGATGGAGCGAGAGATAGACCGTGAGATGGAGCTGGAGGATGGCGAGAGACTAGATCGGAGCGTGGAGCTGGAGATGGAGCGAGAATCTAGACCTGGAATGGAACGGAGATGGAGCGAGAGCTAGAATATGAGTCGGGAAAGGAGCGAGAGGACCGAGATGGAGCAGGAGATTGAGAGCGAATAGAGCAGGAGATGGAGCTGGAGATGGAGCAAAAGGTAGACCTGGAGATGGAGCTGGAGATGGACAAAAAGAGCTAGATCTGCGGAGATGGAGCTGGAGATGGAGCAAAAGCTAGACTTGGACACGGAGCTGGAGATGGAGCAAAAGCTAGACCTGGAAAGATGTTGCGGAGACGGAGCAAAAGCTAGACCAACTGGAGAGACGAGCGGGAGAATGGAGCAAACGCGGACCTGAGAAGGAGCTGGAGAATGAGACAAATGATAGACCAAAAGCGAATGGAGCGGACAAGATGGAGCAAAAGTAGACTAGCTGGAGATGGACCGAGCTGAGATGGACCAGGACTGGAGATGGAGCATAGAAGAAGCGAGACCCTGAGCACGAGATCTAGAGGATAGATGAAGCAAATAAGCTAGGAGACTGAGAGATTGAGAGCAGATAGAGCCTGAGATGGAGCTGGATAGGAGCTAGACCTAAGAGGAATGGAAGCTCGGGAGGATGGGACAAAAGCTACTTGGACGGAGCTGGATAGACCTGGAGATGACGAGCAAATAGCTAACAGACACTGGAGATGAGCTGAGATGGAGCTGGAGATGCTGAGATTGACTCTGGAGATGACAGCTAGATCTAAAGACCTGGAGATGGAAGCTTGGAAGATAGATGCTCGAGCTGGAGATAGAGCTGAGAGATGGAGCTGATGGAGAGAACATGGAACGAGCGATAGACCGGAGATGGAGCTTGGAGAATGGAGCGAAGAGCTATACATGGAGATGGAGCTGGAGATGTGAGCGAGATCTAGACCGGAGAAATGGGAGGTGGAGATGGGGAGCGAGAGCTAGACCGTGTGATGGAAGCTGCTAGATAGGAGCGAAAGCTAGACAACGGACATCGGTCGAGCTGGAGATGGTGCGAAAAGCACTGGAGATCTGGAGCCAATGGTGCGTAGCAGTGAGATGAGCTGGAGATGGAGCGAAAAGCTAGACCCCTGGAATGGATGAGGATTAGCTGGAGATGGAGCGGAAGCTAGACCAGGAGATGGAGCAGGAGAAAGGGAAGACGACTCCTAACCTTGGAGATGGAGCGAAAGCTAGACCTGGATAAAACATGAGTGGAGAATGGACGAAAGCTAACCTGGAGATGGAGCTGGAATGAGCGAATCCTAGAACCTGGCAGATGGAGCGAAAGCTAGACACCCGAGATGGAGCTGGAGATGGAGCGAGAGCTAGGCCTGGAGATTGGAGCTGGAGATGGAGCAGAGCTAGATCTGGAAATGGTAGCTGAGATGGAGCGAGTGCTCGAGCATGGACATAGAGCAGGAGATGGATTCGAGAGCTAGATCTACCTGGAGAGATGGTATCAGCTGGACATGGAGCGAGAGCTACGACATGGAGAATGGAGATGATAGATGGAGCTGTAGATGAAACGAGCGATAGACCCGTTCGATGGGCATCTGGAGATGGAGCGAGATCTAGACCTGAGAGATGGAGCTGGGACATGGAGAGCGAGAGCTAGACATGAGATGGAGCTGTATGGAACGACAGCGCTAGACCTGGATATGGAGCTGGAGAAGGAGCGAGAAGCTAGATCTGGAGTGGAGCTGGAGATGTGAGCGAGATCTAGACCTGGAGATGAACAGGAGAGTATGGAGCTGATGAGCTAGACCGGGAATGGAGCGGGAGAAAGAGCGAGAGACGGGAATGAGCGGGAGATGGATGGGAGATGGAGGGAGATTGAGCGAGAGATATAGCTGAAATGTGAGCTGGAAAGGAGGGAGATCTAGACATGAGATGTGGCTGGAGATGGAGCAGTGCTAGACAAAGAGATGGAGCTGGAGATGGAACGAGCGATAGACCGGGCGTGAGATGAGCTGAGTTCCGAGCGAGAGCCAGATCTGGAGAAGGCGCAAAAGCAGACCAGGCGATGGAGCTGGAATGAAGCAAAAGCTAGAACTGAGATGGAGCTGCAGATGAAATGAGCGATAGAACCGGGAAAGGAGCTGGAAGTTTCGAGCGAGCAGCGCAGACCTGGAGATGGAGCTGGAGAGGAGCGAGAGCTAGAACTGGAGATGGGAGCTGGAGATGGAGTACCAAACGAGACCTGCGATGGGAGCTGAGATGGAGCAAAAGCGAGACCTGTGATGGAGCTGGAGATGGGCAAAAGCAAGACCTGGCGATGGAGCTGGAGATGGACAAATGCAAGACCTGGGCATGAGCTTGGAGATGAGTGCACAAGGTACACCTGCGATGGAGCAGGAGATGGAGCAAAAGGTAGACCTGGAGATGGAGCTGGAGATGGAGAAAACGCCTATATCTGGAGATGGAGCTGGAGATGGAGCAAAAGCTAACTTGGAGACGGAGCTGGAGATGAGAGCAAAGCTAAGCTAGACCTGGAGATGTTGCAGGAGACGGAGCAAAAGCTAGACCAGGAGACGGAGCGGGATGGAGCAAAACAGGCCCTGGAGAAGAGCTGGAGATAGGAGCATATGTTAGACCTTAGATGAGCTGGAGATGGAGCAAAAGCTAGACCCAGGAGAATTGAGCTGAGATTTACAAAAAGCTAACTGAGATGGAGCTGAGAATGGAGCAAAAATGCTAGACCTGGATAGGGAGCGGAGAGGAGCGAGAGCTAGACCTGGACAGAGACAGGATGAGCGAGAGATATACCGTGAGATGGAGCTGGAGATGGAGACGAGAGCTAGATCTGGAGGTGGAGCTGGAGATGGAGCGAGATCTAGACCTGGAAGATGGACACAGGAGAGGAGCGAGTAGCTAGAACCGATATGGAGTGGAGAAGGAGCGAGAGACCGGGAGATGGAGGCTGAGATTGAGCGAGATGATAGCGCTGGAGATGGAGCTGGATATTGAGCAAAAGGTAGACCTGGAGATGGAGCTGGAGAAGAGCCACGCAGATCTGGAGATGGGCTGGAGATGGAGCAAAAGCAAGACTGTGGAACAAGAAGCTGGCGATGGAGCAAAAGCTAGACCTGGCATGTTTGCCGGGCGACGGATCAAAAGCTAGACCTGGAGACGGAGCTGAGAAGGAGCAAAAGCAGGACCTTGTAAGGAGCGGAGATTGGAGCAAATGATAGACCTGGAGATGGAGCTGGAATGGAGCAAAAGCTAGACAGGAGACGGAGCTGGAGAGGAGCAAAACTAGACCTTATATGGAGCGGAGCTGAAGGAAAAAGCAAGACCTGGAGATGGAGCTGGAGATGGAGCGAGTGCTCGAGCTGGACATAGAGCTGGAGATGGAGCTAGAGATGGAACGAGCGATAGACCGGGAGATAGAGCTGGAGATGGAGCGATAGCTAGCCAAGAGATGGAGGTGAATGGATCGAGATCTAGACCTGAGATGGAGCTGGAGATGGAGCGAGAGCTAGACCGGGTGATGGAGCTGGAGATGGAGCGAGAGATAGACCGGGAGATGGTGCTGGAGACGGAGCGTGAGATAGACTTGGAGAAGGAGCGTGTAGAAGGAACGAGCGGATGGCCGGGGAGAAAAATGGGGGGAAAAAAAAAAAGCTGAGATGGAGCGAGAGCTAGACTGGCGATGGAGCTGGAGATGGAGCGAGATCTAGACCTGGAGATGGAGGTGGAGATGGAGCGAGAGCTAGACCGTGTGATGGAGCTGGAGATGGAGCGAAAGCTAGACATGGAGATGGAGCTGGAGATGGTGCGAAAGCCAGACCAGGAGCTGGAGATGGAGCGAAAAGCTAGACCCTAGAGATGGGAGCTGGAGAGGAGCTAAATCTAGACCTGGAGATGGAGCAGGAGATGGAAGCGAATCCCTAGAACCTGAGATGGAGCGAAAGCTAGACCCAAGATGGAGCTGGAGAGGAGCGAGAGAAGGGAGGGTGGGGGAGGGGTTAGAGCGCGGGAGTGGCCACTGTGGGGCAGTTAGGGTGAGGGGGGGGGCGATGCTTGGAGGAGAGGAGGGGGAGGGCGGCGGGCGGAGTGGTAGGGCGCTCCTGGAATGAGCAGGAGATGGAGCAGGACTAATCAGGAAATGGAGCTGGAGAAGGCGCGAGTGCTCGAGCTGGACGTAGAGCTGAGAAGGAGCGAGAGTAGACCTGCAAGATGGAGCAGGACATGAGCGAGAGCTAGACAAGGAGATGGAGCTGGAAGATGGAGCTGTAGATGAAAAACGAGGGGCGATAGACCGGACGATGGAGCTGGAGCCGGCAGCGAGATCTAGACCTTGAGATGGAGCTGGACAAGAGCGAGAGCTAGACAAGGAGATGGAGCTGTTAGATGAACGAGCGATAGACCTGGAGATGGAGCTGAGATGGAGCGAGATCTAACCTGGAGCTGGTAGATGGAGCGAGAGCTAGACCATGGAGATGGAGCTGGAGATGGTCGCGAGATAGACCGGGAGATGGAGCTGGAGATCGAGAGCGCCAGAGCTGGAAGATGGCGCAAAAGCTAGACCTGGAGATGGAGCTGGAGATGAAGCATGGAAGTGGAGCTAGATGGAAGAGATGTATTGCAAAAGCAAGACTGGCGATGGAGAGGAATGTAGACCTGGCGATGGAGCTGGAGAAGGGAGTAAAGGTAGACCTGGCGTGGAGCTGGAGATGGAGCAAAAGCTGGTCTTGGAGACGGAGCTGGGAGATGGAGCAAAAGTTAGACGGAGATGGAGATGGAGCTGGAGATGGAGCAAAAAGCTAGTCTTGGAGACGGAGCTGGAGATGGAGCAAAAGCTAGACCTGGAGATAGTGCTGGAGTTGGAGCTAAAGCTAGACCTGGCGACGGAGCTGATATGGAGCGAAAGCGGAGAAGGAGCTGGAGATGGAGCAAAATCTGGAGACCTGGAGATGGAGCTGTTGATGGGAGCAAAGCTAAGAGCTGGTGATGGAGCTGTCAGATAGAGCGAAAGCTAGACTGGAGATGGAGCTGGAGATGGAGCGAACGCAAGACCTGGAGATGGAGATGGAGATGGAGCGAAGCTAGACCTGGAGAGGGAGCTGAGATGGAGCGAAAGCGCTAGACATGGATATGGAGCTGGGAGATGGAGCGAAGCTAGAAAAGGAGATGGAGCTTGGAGATGCAGCGAGAGCTAGACCTGGAGGATGGAGCTGGAGATGGAGCGAGAGAGACCCGGGAAATGTAGACCGGGGAGATGGAGCTGAGATGGACCGAGAGCTAGACCTGAGATGATGGAGAGATGGAACGAGATATACCTGGAGATGGAGCTGGAGATGGAGCGAGAGCTAGACCTGGAGATGGAGCTGGAGATGGAGCAAAAGCGAGACCTGGCGATGGAGCTGGAGTTGGAGCTAAAGCTAGACCAGGCGATGGAACTGGACATGGAGCAAAAGCAAGACCTGGCGATGGAGCGGAATGTAGACCTGGCGATGGAGCTGGAGAAGGAGTAAAAGGTAGACCTGGCGATGGAGCTGGAGATGGAGCAAAAGATAAACCTGGAGATGGAGCTGGAGATGGAGCAAAAGGTACACCTGGCGATGGAGCTCGAGATGGAGCAAAAGGTAGACCTGGAGATGGAGCTGGAGATGGAGCAAAAGCTAGACCTGGAGATGGAGCTGGAGATGGAGCAAAAGCTAGACTTGGAGACGGAGCTGGAGATGGAGCAAAAGCTAGACCTGGAGATGTTGCTCGAGACGGAGCAAAAGCTAGACCTGGAGACGAAGCTGGAGATGGAGCAAAAGCAGGACCTGGAGAAGGAGCTGGAGATGGAGCAAAAGATAGACCTGGAGATGGAGCTGGAGATGGAGCAAAAGCTAGACCTGGAGATGGAGCTGGAGATGGAGCGAGTGCTCGAGCTGGACATAGAGCTGGAGATGGAGCGAGAGCTAGACCTGGAGATGGAGCTGGAGATGAACGAGCAAAAGCTACAACTAACGGAGATGGAGCTGGAGATGGAGCGAGAGCTAGACATGGAGATGGAGCTGGAGATGGAGCGAGATCTAGACCTGGAGATGGAGCTGGAGATGGAGCGAGAGCTAGACCGGGTGATGGAGCTGGAGATGGAGCGAGAGATAGACCGGGAGATGGTGCTGGAGACGGAGCGTGAGATAGACATGGAGATGGAGCTGGAGATGGAACGAGCGATAGACCGGGAGATGGAGCTGGAGATGGAGCGAGAGCTAGACATGGAGATGGAGCTGGAGATGGAGCGAGATCTAGACCTGGAGATGGAGCTGGAGATGGAGCGAGAGCTAGACCGTGTGATGGAGCTGGAGATGGAGCAAAAGCTAGACCTGGAGATGGAGCTTGAGATGGAGCAAAAGCTATAGCTGGAGATGGAGTGGACATGGAGCAAAAGCAAAACCTCGGAGATGGAGCAGGAGATGAGCAAAAGCTAGATCCGGAGATGGAGCTGAGATGGAGCAACAGCTAGACCTGAGATGGACTGGTGAGGAGCAAAAGCTAGACCTGAGATGGAGCTCTGGAGAAGGAAGCAAAAGCCTAAAAGGGCTGGGGTGATAAGCTGGAGATGGAGCGAAAGGTAAGCTGGATATTGAGCAAAATCTAGACTGGAGATGGAGCTGGTGATGGAGCGAAAGCTAGACCCGAGTGGTGCTGAGAGGAGCAAAAGCTAGCCTGGAGACGAGCTGGAGACGGAGCAAAAGATAGACCCTGGTGATGGAAGCTGGAGATGGAGCACTAGCAGAGCTGGAATGAGCTGGAGATGGTCAAAAGCTAGACCTGGAGATGGAGCTGGAATATGGAGCGAAAGCTAGCTGGAGATGGAGCAAATCTAGAGCAGGAGATGGAGCTGGTGATGGAGCGAAAGCTAGACCCGAGTGGTTCTGCAGACGGAGCAAAAGCTATACTGGAGACGGAGCTGGAGACGAGAGCAAAAGCTAAAACCTGAGAATGAGCTGGAGATGGAGCAATAGCTAGACCTGAGATGGAGCTGGAGATGGAGCAAAAGCTAGAGATGGAGATGGAGCTGGAGATGGAGCGAGAGCTAGACCTGGACAAGGAGCTGGATGGAGCGAGAGATAGACCGGAGAGGGAGCTGAGAAGGAGCGAGAGCTAGATCTGGAGATGGAGCTGGAGATGGAGCGAGATCTAGACCTGGAGATGGAACAGAAGATGGAGCGAGAGCTAAACCGGGAGATGTAGCTGGAGAAGGAGCGAGAGACCGGAGATGGAGCTGGAGATTGAGCGGAGATGGAACGCGAACTAACCTGGAGATGGGCTGGAGATGCCAGCGAGAGCTAGAAACTGGAGATGGTGCTTGAGATGGAAGGCAAAAGCGAGACCAGGCGATGGAGCTGGAGATGGAGCAAAGCGGACCTCGGATGGATAGGAGATTGGAGCAAAAGCAAGACCTGCGATGGAGCTGGAGATGAGCAAAAAGCACGACCTGGCGGATGGAGCTGGAGATGGAGCAAAAGGTAGACCTGACGATGCAGCTGAGATGGAGCACACGGTACACCTGTCGATGGACTGGAGATGGACAAAAGGTAGAACATGGAGATGTAGCTGGAGATGATCAACAGCTAGACTGGAGAAGGAGCGAGATGGAGCAAACCTCTAGACTTTGGAGACGAGCTGGAATGGAGCAAAAGCTAGACCTGGAGATGTATCTGGTGACGGAGCAAAAGCTAGACCTGGAGATGGAGCTGGAGATGGAGCAAAAGCAGGACCTGGAGAAGGAGCTGGAGATGGAGCAAATGATAGACCTGGAGATGGAGCTGGAGATGGAGCAAAAGCTAGACAAGGAGATGGAGCTGGAGATGGAGCAAAAGCTAGACCTGGAGATGGAGCTGGAGATGTTGCAAAAGCTAGACCTGGAGATGGAGGTGGAGATGGAGCGAGTGCTCGAGCTGGACATAGAGCTGGAGATGGAGCTGGAGATGGAACGAGCGATAGACCGGGAGATAGAGCTGGAGATGGAGCGAGAGCCAGACATGGAGCTGGAGATGGAGCGAAAGCTAGAACTGGAGATGGAGCTGGGGATGGAGCGAAAGCTAGACCTGGAGATGGAGCTGGAGATGGAACGAAAGCTAGACCCGGAGATGGAGCTGGAGATGGGTCGAGAGCTAGGCCTGGAGATGGAGCTGGAGATGGAGCGAATCCAAGACCTGGAGATTGAGCGAAAGCCAGACCTGGAGCTGGAGATGGAGCGAAAGCTAAACCTGGAGATGGAGCTGGAGATGGAGCGAAAGCTAGACCCGGAGATGGAGCTGGAGATGGGTCGAGAGCTAGGCCTGGAGATGGAGCTGGAGATGGAGCGGGAGCTAGACCTGGAATGGAGCCTGGAGATGGAGCGAGTGCTCGAGCTGGACTAGATCAGGAGATGGAGCGAGAGCTAGACCTGGATATGGACTGGAGATGGAGCGAGAGCTAGACACGGAGATGGACTGGAGATGGAACGAAACGATAGACCAAATACGAGCGCATCGGGGGGGGGGGGGGAGATGGAGCTGGAGTTGTGAGCGAGAGCCAGACCTGAGATGGAGCTGGAGATGGAGCAGATCTAAGACCTGGAGATGGAGCTGGAGATGGAGCGAGAGCTAGACCGGGTGACTGGAGCTGAGATGAGCGAGAGATAGACCGGGAGAATGGAGCTGGAGATGGACCGAGACTAGACCTGGAGATGGAGCTGGAGATGAACGAGAGATAGACTGGTAGAATGGAGCTGGAGATGGAGCGGAGCTATAAACTGAGATGAGCTGGAGATGAGCAAAAGCGAGACCTTGGCGATGGGCTGAGTTGGAGCTAAAGCTAGACCAGGGCGATGGAACTGGCATGGAGCATAAGCAAGACCTGGCGATGGAGCGGAATGTAGACCTGGCGATGGAGCTGGAGAAGGAGTAAAAGGTAGACCTGGCGATGGTGCTGGAGATGGAGCAAAAGATAGACCTGGAGATGGAGCTGGAGATGGAGCAAAAGTTAGACCTGGAGATGGAGCTGGAGATGGAGCAAAAGCTAGTCTTGGAGACGGAGCTGGAGATGGAGCAAAAGCTAGACCTGGAGATAGTGCTGGAGTTGGAGCTAAAGCTAGACCTGGCGACGGAGCAGGATATGGAGCGAGAGCTAGCTGGAGATGGAGCAAAATCTGGAGCTGGAGATGGAGCTGTTGATGGAGCGAAAGCTAGAGCTGGTGATGGAGCTGTAGATAGAGCGAAAGCTAGAGCTGGAGATGGAGCTGGAGATGGAGCGAACGCAAGACCTGGAGATGGAGCTGAGATGGAGCGCAAGCTAGACCTGGAGAGGGAGTCTGAGATGTGAGCGAAAGCTTAGACATGGAGATGGAGCTGGAGATGGAGCGAAAGCTAGACATGGAGATGGAGCTGGAGATGGAGCGAAAGCCAGACCTGAAGCTGGAGATGGAGCGAAAGCTAAACCTGGAGATGGAGCTGGAGATGGAGCGAAAGCTAGACCTGGAGATGGAGCTGGAGATGGGTCGAGAGCTAGGCCTGGAGATGGCTGGAGATGGAGTCGGGAGCTAGACCTAGATGGAGCTGGAGAGGAGCGAGTGCTCGAGCTTGGACATAGAAGCAGGAGAAGGACGAGAGCTAAGACCTGGAGAAGAGGTGGAAGATGGAGCGAGAGCTAGACATGGAGATGGAGCTGAGATGGAACGAGCGATAGACCCGGGAGATGGAGCTGGATTTGGTTCGAGAGCCAGACGGAATGGAGCTGGAGAGGAAGCGAGATCAACCTGGAATGGAGCAGGAATGGACGAGAGCTATACCGAGTGATGGAGCTGGAGATGGAGCGAGAGATAGACCGGGAGATGGAGCTGGAGATGGACCGAGAGCTAGACCTGGAGATGGAGCTGGAGATGGAACGAGAGATAGACCTGGATATGGAGCGGAGATGGAGCGAGAGCTAGAACCTTGGAGATGGAGCTGGAGATGGAGCAAAAGCGAAGGACCTGGCGATGGAGCTGGAGATGGAGCAAAGCGAACCTGGCGATGGAAGCAGGAGTTTGGAGCTAAAGCTAGACCTGGCGATGGAACTGGACATGGAGCAAAAGCAAGACCTGGCGATGGAGCGGAATGTAGACCTGGCGATGGTAGCAGAGAAGGAGTAAATGGTAGACATGGCGATGGAGCTGGAGATGGAGCAAAAGCTAGTCCTGGAGACGGAGCTGGACATGGATGCAAAAAGTTAGACCTGGAGATGGAGCTGGAGATGGAGCAAAAGCTAGTCTTGGAGACGACTGAGATGGAGCAAAAGCTAGACCTGGAGATAGTGCAGGAGTTGTTCTAAAGCTAGACCTGGCCGACCGGAGCAGGATTATGGAGCGAAAGCACTGGAGATGGAGCAAAACTGGAGCAGTAGATGAAGCTGTATGATGGAGAGAAAAGCTAGAGCTGGTGATTGGAGCTGTAGAAAGAGCATACTAGAGCTGTAGAATGGAGCTGGAGATGGAGCGAACGCAAGACCTGAGATGAGATGAGATGAGCGAAAGCTAGACCAGAAGGGAGCTGGAGATGACGAAAGCAGACATGGAGATGGTAGCTGAGATGGAGCGAAAAGCTAGGACATGGAGAAGGAGCTGGAGATGGAGCGAACGCCAGGACTGAAAGCTGCAGATGGAGCGAAAGCTATACCTCGGTGATTGGAGTGGTGATGGGAGCGGAAAGCTGACCTGGAGATGGAGCTGAGATGGAGCGATTCCAAGACTGGAGATTGAGCGAAAGCCAGTCCCCCCCTGGAGTGGAGATGGAGCGAAAGCTAAACCTGGAGATGGAGCTGGACGATGCGAGGGGTCGAGAGCTAGGCCTGGAGATGGAGCTGGAGATGGAGCGGGAGTAGACTGGAGATAGAGCTGGGATGGAGCGAGTGCTCGAGTGGACATAGAGCTGGAGTGGAGCGAGAGCTAGACCTGAGATGTTAGTGGGATGAGGCGAGGTTGCTAGACATGGAGATGTGTGCTGGAGATGGCTAACGAGCGATAGACCGGGAGATGGAGCTAGGAGTTGGAGCGAGAGCCAGACTGGGAGATGGAGCTAGGAGATGGGGCGAGATCTAGACCTGGAGATGGAGCTGGGAGATGGAGCGAGAGTAGACCGAGTGATGGAGCTGGAAGATGGAGCGAGAGATAGACGGGAGATGGTGCTGGAGATGGACCGAGAGCTAGATTGGAGATGGAGTCTGGAGTTGGAACGAGAGATGACATGGAGATGGAGCTGGAGATGGAGCGAGAGTAGACCTGGAGATGGAGCTGAAGATGGAGCAAAAGCGAGACTGGCGATGGAGCTGGAGATGGGAGCAAAAAGGCGAGACCTGCGATGGAGTGGAGTTGGGCTAAAGCTAGGACCTGGCGATGGGAACTGGGACATGTGAGCAAAAAGCAAGACCTTGGCGATGGAGCGGAATGTAGACCTGGCGATGAGCAGCTGGAGAAGGAGTAAAAGGTAGGACCTGGCGATGGAGCTGGAGATGCGAGGCTGGAGATGGAGCAAAAGCTAGTCTTGGAGACGAGAGAGCTGGAGATGGAAGCAAAAGCTAGATGGAGATTAATGCTGGAGTTGGAGCTAATGCTAGACTGGCGGACGGAGCGGAGATGGATCGAAAGCATAGCTGGAGATGGAGCCAAATCTGGAGCTGGGAGAGGAGCTGTTGATGGAGCGAAAGGCTAAACCTGGAGATGGAGCTGGAGATGGAGCGAAAGGCTAGACCCGGTGCTGGAGCTGGAGATGAACGGAGCGATAGACCGGGAGATGGAGTGGAGTTGGAGAGGCGAGAGCCAGACCTGGAGATGGAGCTGGAGATGGAGCGAGATCTAGACCTGGAGAATTGGAGCTGGAGATGGAGCGAGAGCTAGACCGGGTGATGGTGCTGAGATGGAGCCGACAGATAGACCGGGAGATGGAGCTGGAGATGGACCGAGAGCTAGACCTGGAGATGGAGCTGGAGATGGAACGAGGGATAGACCTGGAGATGGAGCTGGAGATGGAGCGAGATCGAGACCTGGCGTTCGAGCTGGAGATGGAGCAAAAGCGAGACCTGGCGATGGAGCTGGAGTTGGAGCTAAAGCTAGACCTGGAGATGGAGCTGGAGATGGAGCAAAAGCTAGACCTAGAGATGGAGCTGGAGATGGAGCAAAAACTAGTCTTGGAGACGGAGCTGGGGATGGAGCAAAAGCTAGACCTGGAGATAGTGCTGGAGATGGAGCAAAAGCTAGACCTGGAGATGGAGCTGCAGATGGCGCAAAAGCTAGACCAGGAGATGGAGCTGGAGATGGAACGAGCGATTGACCGGGAGATGGAGCTGGAGATGGAGCGAGAGCTAAACCTGGAGATGGAGCTGGAGATGGAGCGAGATCTAGACCTGGAGATGGAGCGAGAGCTAGACCGGGTGATGGAGCTGGAGATGGAGCGAGAGATAGACCGGGAGATGGTGCTGGAGACAGATCGTGAGATAGTGATTGAGATGGAGCTGGAGATTGGAACGAGAGAGTAGGAGACCTGGAGATGGGCTGGAGATGGAGCGAGAGATAGACCTCCGGGAGAGGTAGCTGGAGATGGAGCCAAAAGCGAGACCTGGCGATGGAGCTGAGAGATGGAGCAAAAGCTAGACCTGGAGATGGAGCTGGAGATGGAGCAAAAGCTAGACCTGGAGATGGAGCTGGAGATGGAGCAAAAGCTAGAGCTGGAGATGGAGCGGAAGCTAGCTGGAGACTATGGAGCCAAAATTTAGAGCTGGAGATGGAGCTGGTGATGGAGCGGAAAGCTAGTGCTGGAGATCGAGCTGTTTGGTGGAGAGAAAGCTAGAGCTGGAGATGGAGCTGGGGGTGGGCGAAAGCTAGAGCTGGTGACTGGAGTGAAAGCTAGATTGGAGATTGGAGCTGAGATGGTTCGAAAGCTTAGAGCTGGATATGGAGCTGGAGATGGAGCGAAAGCTAGAGGTGTAGATGGAGCTGGAGCGAAAAGCCAGAGCTGGAGATGAGGTTTGTGAGATGGAGCGAAAGCTAGAGCTGGAGATGGAGCTGGAGATGGAGCGAAACTAGACCTGGAGATGGGAGACTGGAATTGGAGCGAAAGCTAGAGCGAGAGATGGAGCTTGGAGATGCAGCTAAAGCTAGAGCGGAGATGGAGCTGGACATCGAGCGAGAGTTTAGACCTGGAGATGGAGCTGGAGATGAGCGAGAGCTAGACCTAGGAGATGGAGCTGGAAATGGAAGCGCTAGAGTTGATGTGGAGCTGGAGGTGGAGAGGAGCACAAGCTCGACCTGGCGATGGAGCTGGAGATTGAGCAAAAAGCGAGACCTGGCGATGGAGCCGGAGATGGAGCAAAAGCGAGACCTTAGAGCTGAGCTGGAGATGGAGCTAAAGCTAGACCTGGTGATGCAGCTGGAGATGGAGCAATAGCTAAGATGGAGATGAAGCTGGAGGGAGCGAGTCTAGACCTGGAGATGGAGCTGGAGATGGAGCGAGAGCTAGGCGAGATGGAGCTGGAGGAAGAGCGTAGATGTGATAGACCGGGAGATGGAGCTGAGATGGAGTCAAAAGCTAGACATGGAGATGGAGTGGAGTGAGGCAAAGCTAGACCTGGAGATGCAGCTGGAGATGGAGCAATAGCTAGAGATGGAGATGGAGCTGGAGATGGAGCGAGAGCTAGACCTGGAGGTGGAGCTGGATGGAGCGAGAGATAGACCGGGAGATGGAGCTGGAGAAGGAGCGAGAGCTAGATCTGGAGATGGAGCTGGAGATGGAGCGAGATCTAGACCTGGAGATGGAACGGGAAATGGAGCGAGAGCTAGACCGGGAGATGGATCTGGAGAAGGAGCGAGAGACCGGGAGATGGAGCTGGAGATTGAGCGAGAGATAGAGCTGGAGATGGATCTGGAGATGGAGCAAAAGCGAGCCCTGGCGATGCTGTAGATGGAGCAAAAGCGAGACTTGGCGATGGAGCTGGAGGTGGAGCTAAAGCTAGATCTGGCGATGGAGCTGGAGATGGAGCAAAAGCAAGACATATGGCGAGGATGGAGATGGAGCAAAACGAGACCTGGAGATGGAGCAAAAGCGAGACCTGGCGATGGAGTTGTAGATGGAGCAAAAGGTAGACCTGGCGATGCAGCTGGAGATGGTGCAAAAGATAGACCTGGAGATGGAGCTGGAGATGGAGCAAAAGCTAGACCTGGAGATGGAGCTGGAGATGGAGCAACAGCTAGACTTGGAGACGGATCTGGAGATGGAGCAAAAGCTTGACCCCGGAGGTGGTGCTGTAGACGGAGCAAAAGCTAGACCTGGAGACGGAGCTGGAGACGGAGCAAAAGCTAGACCTGGAGATGGAGCTGGAGATGGAGCAATAGCTAGAGCTGGAGATGGAGCTGGAGATGGAGCAAAAGCTAGACTGGAGATGGAGCTTGAGATGGAGCAAAAGCTATAGCTGGAGATGGAGTTGGACATGGGAGCACAAAGCAAAAACCCGGAGATGGAGCTGGAGATGGAGCAAAAGCTAGATCCGGAGATGGAGCTGGAGATGGAGCAAAAGCTAAAGATGGAGATGGAGCTGGAGATGGAGCGAAAGCAAGCTGGAGATGGAGCAAAATCTAGAGCTGGAGATGGAGCTGGTGATGGAGCGAAAGCTAGACCCGGTGGTGGTGCTGGCGACGGAGCAAAAGCTAGACCTGGAGACGGAGCTGGAGACGGAGCAAAAGCTAGACCTGGGGATGGAGCTGGAGATGGAGCAATAGCTAGAGCTGGAGATGGAGCTGGAGATGGAGCTGGAGATGGAGCAAAAGCTGGACCTGGAGATGGAGCTGGAGATGAAGCGAAAGCTAGCTGGAGATGGAGCAAAATCTAGAGCTGGAGATGGAGCTGGTGATGGAGCGAAAGCTAGACCCGGAGGTGGTGCTGGAGACGGAGCAAAAGCTAGACCTGGAGACGGAGCTGGAGACGGAGCAAAAGCTAATCCTGGAGATGGAGCTGGAGATGGAGCAATAGCTAGACCTGGAGATGGAGCTGGAGATGGAGCGAGATCTAGACCTGGAGATGGAACAGGAGATGGAGCGAGAGCTAGACCGGGAGATGGAGCTGGAGAAGGAGCGAGGGATAGACCTGGACATGGAGCTGGATGGAGCGAGAGATAGACCGGGAGATGGAGCTGGAGATGGAGCGAGAGCTAGATCTGGAGATGGAGCTGGAGATGGAGCGAGATCTAAACCTGGAGATGGAACAGGAGATGGAGCGAAGCTAGACCGGGAGATGGGGCTGGAGAAGGAGCGAGAGACCGGGAGATGGAGCATGGAGATTGAGCGAGAGATAAGCTGGAGATGGAGCTGGACGATGGAAGGAACGCGAACTAGACCTGGAGATGGAGCTGGAGATGGAGCGAGAGCTAGACCTGGAGATGGAGCTGGAGATGGAGCAAAAGCGAGACCTGGCGATGGAGCTGGAGATGGAGCAAAAGCGAGACCTGGCGATGGAGCTGGAGTTGGAGCAAAAGCAAGACCTGGCGATGGAGCTGGAGATGGAGCAAAAGCAAGACCTGGCGATGGAGCTGGATATGGAGCAAAAGGTAGACCTGGCGATGCAGCTGGAGCTGGAGCAAAAGGTAGACCTGGCGATGGAGCTGGAGATGGAGCAAAAGGTACACCTGGCGATGGAGCTGGAGATGGAGCAAAAGCTAGACATGGAGATGGAGCTGGAGATGGAGCAAAAGCTAGAACTGGAGATGGAGCTGGAGATGGAGCAAAAGCTAGACCTGGAGATGGAGCTGGAGATGGAGCGAGTGCTCGAGCTGGACATAGAGCTCTGAAGATTGGAGCGAGAGCTAGACCTGGAGATGGAGCTGGAGATAAGCGAGAGCTAGACATGGAGATGGAGCTGGAGATGGAACGAGCGATAGACCGGGAGATGGAGCTGGGGGGGAGGGGGGTTGGAGCGAGAGCCAGACCTGGAGATGGAGCGAGATCTAGACCTGGAGATGGAGCTGGAGATGGAGCGAGAGCTAGACCGGGTGATGGAGTTGGAGATGGAGCAAAAGCTAGACCTGGAGATGGAGCTGGAGATGGAGCAAAAGCTAGAGCTGGAGATGCAGCTGGAGATGGAGCGTAAGCTAGCTGGAGATGGAGCAAAATCTGGAGCTGGAGATGGAGCTGGAGATGGAGCTGGTGATGGAGCGAAAGGTGGAGCTGGAGATTTGAGCTGTAGATAGAGCGAAAGCTAGAGCTGGAGATGGAGCTGCAGATGGAGCGAAAGCTGGACCTGGAGATGGAGCTGGAGATGGAGTGAAAGCTAGACCTGGCGAGGGAGCTGGAGATGGAGCGAAAGCTAGACATGGAGATGGTGCTGGAGATGGTGCGAAAGCCAGACCTGGAGCTGGAGATGGAGCGAAAGCTAGACCTGGAGATGGCGCTGGAGATGGAGCGAAAGCTAGACCTGGAGATGGAGCTGGAGATGGAGCGAATCCTAGACCTGGAGATGGAGCGAAAGCTAGACCCGGAGATGGAGCTGGAGATGGAGCGAGAGCTAGGCCTGGAGATGGAGCTGGAGATGGAGCAGGAGCTAGATCTGGAAATGGAGCTAGAGATGGAGCGAGTGCTCGAGCTGGACATAGATTAGCTGGAGATAGTTTAGAGCGAAGAAGCTAGACCTGGAGATGGAGTGGAGATGGGCGAGAGATTAGTCCGGGAGATGGAGTGGAGAATCGACCGAGAGCTAAGACCAGGAGATGGAGCTGGAGATGGAACGAGAGATAGACCTGGAGATGGAGCTGGAGATGGAGCGAGAGCTAGACCTGGAGATGGAGCTGGAGATGGAGCAAAATCTAGAGCTGGAGATGGAGCTGGTGATGGAGCGAAAGCTAGAGCTGGAGATCGAGCTGTTGGTGGAGAGAAAGCTAGAGCTGGAGATCGAGCTGGGGCGAAAGCTAGAGCTGGAGATGGAGTGAAAGCTAGAGCTAGAGATGGAGCTGGAGATGGATCGAAAGCTAGAGCTGGAGATGGAGCTGGAATTGGAGCGAAAGCTAGAGCTGGAGATGGTGTGGAGATGGACGGAAAGCTAGAGCTGGAGATGGAAGCTGGAGATGCAGCTAAAGGCTAGGCTGGAGATGGAGCTGGGTGATGGGGCGAAGCTAGAGCTGGAGATGGAGATGGAGATGGAGCGAAAGCTAGAGCTGGAGATGAGCTGGAGATCGAGCGATGAGGCTTGACCTGGAGGATGAAGCTGTGAGATGGAGCGAGAGCTAGACCTGGAGGATGGAGCCTGGTAACGGAGCGAGAGCAGACCTGGAGCTGGAGGTGGAGATGGAGCACAAGCTCGACCCTGGGCGATGGAGCTGGAGATTGAGCAAAAGCGAGACCTGGGATGGAGCCGTGAGATGGAGCAAAAGCGAGACTAGCGGTGGAGCTGGAGATGGAGCTAAAGCTAGACTGGGGATGCAGCTGGAGATGGAGCAATAGCTAGAGATGGGAGATGGCGCTGGAGATGGAGCGATGATCTAGGCTGGAGATGGAGGCTGGAGGATGGAGCGGAGAGCTAGGCCGGGAGATGAGTGGAGAAGGAGCGAGAGATAAGACCGGGAGGTGGTGATGGTGATGGAGCAAAAAGCTAGACATGGAGATGGGCTGGAGTTGGAGCAAAAAGCTAGACCTGGAGATGCAGCGGAGTGAGAATAGCTAGAGATGGAGATGGAGCTGGGAGATGGAGCGAGGAGCTAGAACCTGGAGATGGTGCTGGATGGGAGCGAGATATAGACGGGGAGATGGAGCTGGTGATGGAAGCGAGAGCTTGTCTGGAGATGGAGCTGGAGGGAGAGAGCTCTAGACTGGAGATGGAGCGAGAGATGGAGCGAGAGCTAGACCGGGAGATGGAGTGAGAAAGGAGCGAGAGACAGGGGAGATGGAGCTGGAGGAATTGAGCGAGAGATCGAGTGGAAATGGATCTGGAGATGGAGCAAAAGCGATGCCCTGAGCGATGTGTAGATGGAGCAAAAGAAGAGACCTGGCGGATGGAGCTGGAGGTTGGAGCTAAAAGCTAGATCTGGCGATGGAGCTGGAGATGGAGCAAAGCAAGACCTGGCGATGGAGCTGGAGATGGAGCAAAAGGGTAGACCTGGCTATGCAGCTGGAGCTGGAGCAAAGGTAGACCTGGCGATGGAGCTGGAGATGGAGCAAAGGTACACCTGGCGATGGAGCTGGAGATGGAGCAAAAAGCTATGACTGGGAAGATGTTGCTGGGGAGACGGAGCAAAGCTAGACCTGGAGACGGGGCTGGAGATGGAGCAAAAGCAGGACCTGCGAAGGAGTGGGATGGAGCAAATGATAGACCTGGAGGATGGAGCTGGAGATGGAGCAAAAGTAGACATGGAGATGGAGGCTGGAGATTGGAGCAAAAGCTAGAACTGGGAGATGGAGCTGGAGATGGAGAATAGCTAGTCCTGGAGTGGAGCTGAGATGGAGCGAGTGCTCGAGCTGGACATAGAGCTGGAGATGGCGTGAGAGTAGGACTGGAGATGGAGCTGGAGATGGAGCGGAGAGCTAGACATGGAGATGGAGTGGAGATGGAACGAGCGATAGACGGGAGATGGAGCTGGAGTTGGAGCGAGAGGCCAGGCCTGGAGATGGAGCGAGATCTTAGACCTGGAGATGGAGCTGGAGAGAGCGAGAGTAGACGGGTGTGATGGGAGTTGGAGATTGGGCAAAAGCTAGACCTGGAGATGGAGCTGGAGATGGAGCAAAGCTAGAGCTGGAGATGCAGCTGGAGATGGAGGTAAGCTAGCTGGAGATTGGAGCAATAATCTGGAGCTGTGAGATGGAGCTGGAGATGGAAGCTGGTGATGGAGCGAAAAGGTGGAGCTGGAGATTTGAGCTGTAGATAGAGCGGAATCTAGAGCTGGAGATGGAGCTGAGATGGAGCGAAAGCTGGACCTGGAGATGGAGCTGGAGATGCAGTGGAAAGCTAGACCTGGCAGAGGGAGCTGGAGATGGAGCGAAAGCTAGGACATGGAGATGGTGCTGGAGATGGTGCGAAAGCCAGGGACCTGGAGCTGGAGATGGAGCGAAAGCTAGACCTGGAGATGCGCTGGAGATGGAGCGAAAAAGCTGACCTGGAGATGGAGCTGGAGATGGAGCGAAATCCGAGACCTGGGAGATGGAGCGAAAGCTAGACCCGGAGATGGAGTGGAGATGGAGCGAGAGCTAGGCCTGGAGATGGAGCTGGAGATGGTGCAGGAGCTAGATCTGGAAATGGAGCTAGAGTGGAGCAAGTGCTCGGAGCAGGACATAGAGCTGGAGATGGAGCGAGAGCTAGACCTGGAGATGGAGCTGGACATGGAGCGAGAGCTAGACAGGGGAGATGGGCTGTAGAGGAACGAGCGATAGAACTGCGGAGATGGAGTGGAGATGGAGCGAGAGATAGCCGGAGATGGAGCTGGAGAGAGCGCGAGTAGGCGGGAGATGGAGCTGGAGAAGGAGCGATGGATAGACCGGGAGATGGAGCTGGAGATGGAGCAAAAGCTAGGACATGAGATGGAGCTGGAGATGGAGCAAAAGCTAGACCCTGGAGATGCAGCTGGAGATGGAGCAATAACTAGAGAATGGAGATGGAGCTGGAGATGGAGCGAGAGCTAGGACCTGGGATGGAGCTGGATGGAGCGAGAGATAGACGGGAGCTGGAGCTGGAGATGAGCGAGAAGCTAGATCTGGAGATGGAGCTGGAGGGTGCGAGCCTCTAGGACCTGGAGATGGAGCGAGAGATGGAGCGAGAGCTAGACCGGGAGATGGAGCTGGAGAAGGAGCGGAGAGGACGGGAGATGGGTGGAGATTTGAGCGGAGATTAGAGTGGAGATGGGATCTGAGATGGAGAAAAAGCGAAGCCTGGCGAGTGCTGTAGATGGAGCAAAAGCGAGACTGGCGATGGAGCTCGAGGTGGAGCTAAAGTAGATCTGGCGATGGAGCTGGAGATGGAGGCAAAAGAAGACCTTGGCGATGGAGCTGGAGATGAGCAAAAGCAAGAACTGGCGATGGAAGTGGATGATGGAGCAAAAGGTGACCTGGCGAGCAAGCTGGAGATGGTGCAAAAGTAGGGACCTGGAGCTGGAGATGGAGCGAAAAGCTTAGACCTGGAGATGGCGCTGGAGATGGAGCAGAAAGATAGACTGGAGTGGAGCTGGGAGATGGAGCGAATCCTAGACCCTGGAGATGGAGCGAAAGCTAGACCCGGAGGATGGAGCTGGAGGGTTGGATGGAGGCTAGGCCTGGAGATTGGAGCTGAGATGGGAGGCAGGATCTAGATCTGGAAATGGAGCTGGAGATGGAGCGAGTGCTCGAGCTGGACATAGAGCTGGAGATGGAGCGAGAGCTAGACCTGGA
Source organism: Okamejei kenojei (assembly GCA_035221665.1). Taxonomy (NCBI): domain Eukaryota; kingdom Metazoa; phylum Chordata; class Chondrichthyes; order Rajiformes; family Rajidae; genus Okamejei; species Okamejei kenojei. The sequence continues at coordinate 91,156 of CM069159.1, forward strand.
GGTGGAGCTGGAGATGGAGCAAAAGGTAGACCTGGCGATGCAGCTGGAGCTGGAGCAAAAGGTAGACCTGGCGATGGAGCTGGAGATGGAGCAAAAGGTAGACCTGGCGAATGCAGCTGGAAACTGGAGCTCAAAGGTAGACCTGGCGATGGAGCTGGAGATGGAGCAAAAGGTACACCTGGCGATGGAGCTGGAGATGGAGCAAAAGCTAGACCTGGAGATGTTGCTGGAGGACGGAGCCAAAAGCTAGATCTGGTGACGGAAGTGGAGATGGAGCAAAAGCAGGACCATGGAGAAGGAGATATCGATGGAGCCAAATGATAGACCTGGAGATGGAGCTGGAGATGGAGCAAAAAGCTAGTACATGGAGATGGAGCTGGAGATGGCGCCTAAAGCTAGACTGGAGATGGAGCTGGAGATGGAGCAAAAGGCTAGACCCTGGAGATGGAGCTGGAGTTGGAGCGAGTGCTCGAGCTGGACAGTAGAGCTGGAGATGGAGCGAGGAGCTAGACCTGGAGATGGAGCTGGAGATGGAGCGCGAAGCTAGACATGGAGGATGGAGCTGGAGTTGGAAGCGAGAGCCCAGGGACCTGGAGATGGAGCGAGATATCTAGACCTGGAGATGGAGCTGGAGATGGAGCGAGAGCTAGACCGGGTGATGGTGTTGGAGATGGAGCAAAAGCTAGACCTGGAGATGGAGCTGGAAATGGAGCAAAAAGCTAGAGCTGGAGATGCAGCTGAAGAATGGAAGCGTAAGTTAGCATGGAGATGGAGCAAATCTGAGCTGGAGATGGGCTGGAGAATGGAGCTGGTGAATGGAGTCGAAAGGTGGAGCTGGAGATTTGGCTGTAGATAGAGCGAAAGCTAGAGCTGGAGAGGGAGCTGGAGATGGAGCGAAAGCTAGACATGGAGATGGAGCAGGAGATGGTGCGCAAAGCAGCCTGGATGGAGATGGAGCGAAAGTAGGCCTGGAGATGGCGCTGGAGATGGAGCGAAAGCTAGGACCTGGAGATGGAGCTGGAGGGATGGAGCGAATCCTAGAATGGGATGGAGCGGAAAGCTAGACCCGGAGATGGAAGCTGGAGATGGAGGGAGAGCTAGGCCTGGAGATGGAGCTGGAGATGGTGGCAGGAGCTAGATTCTGGAAATGGAGCTGGAGATGGAGCGAGTGCTCGAGCTGGACATAGAGCTGGAGATGGAGCGAGAGCTAGACCTGGAGATGGAGCTGGACATGGAGCAAGAGCTAGACATGGAGATGGAGCTGGAGATGGAACGAGCGATAGACCGGGAGATGGAGATGGAGATGGAGCGAGAGATAGACCGGGAGATGGAGCTGGAGATGGACCGAGAGCTAGACCAGGAGATGGAGCTGGAGATGGAACGAGAGATAGACCTGGAGATGGAGCTGGAGATGGAGCGAGAGCTAGACCTGGAGATGGAGCTGGAGATGGAGCAAAAATCTAGAGCTGGAGATGGAGTGGTGATGGAGCGAAAGCTAGCAGCTGGAGATGAGCTGATGGTGGAGAGGAAAGTAGAGCTGGAGAATCGAGCTGGGGCGAAAGCTAGAGCTGGAGATGGGAGTGAAAGCTAGAGATGGAGATGGAGCTGGAGATGGATCGAAAGCTAGAGCCCGGATATGGAGCTGGAGATGGAGCGAAAGTTAGAGCTGTAGATGGAGGCTGGAGCGAAGCCAGAGCTGGAGATGATCTGGAGATGGAGCGAAAGCAGAGCTAGCAGGAGGGAGCTGGAGATGGAGCGAAACTAGACCTGGAGATGGAGCTGGAATTGAGCGAAAGCTAGAGCTGGAGATGGTGCTGGAGGATGGAGCGAAAAGCTAGAGTGGAGATGGAGCTGGAGATGCAGCTAAAAGCTAGAGCTGGAGATGGAGTGGCGATGGGGCGAAAGCTAGAAGCTGGAGGATTGGAGCTGGAGATGGAGCGAAAGCTAGAGCTGGAGATGGAGCTGGAGATCGAGCGAGAGCTAGACCTGGAGATGGAGCTGGAGATGGAGCGAGAGCTAGACCTGGAGATGGAGCTGGAATGGAACGAGAGCAAAGCCCTGGAGCTGGAGGTGGAGATGGAGCCACAAGCTCGACCTGGCATGGAGCTGGAGATTGAGCAAAAGCGAGACCTGGCGATGGAGCCGGAGATGGAGCAAAAGCGAGACCTAGCGATGGAGCTGGAGATGGAGCTAAAGCTAGAACTGGGATGCAGCTGGAGATGGAAGCAAAGCTAGAGATGGAGATGGAGTCTGGAGATGGAGCGAGATCTAGCCCTGGAGATGGAGCTGGAGATGGAGCGAGAGCTAGGCCGGGAGATGGAGCTGGAGAAGGAGCGAGAGATAGACCGGGAGATGGAGCTGGAGACGGAGCAAAAGCTAGACATGGAGATGGAGCTGGAATATGGAAGCAAAAAGCTAGACCTGGAGATGCGCTGGAGATGGAGCAATAGCTAGAGATGGAGATGGAGCTGGAGATGGAGCGAGAGCTAGACCTGGAGATGGAGTGGATGGAGCGAGAGATAGACGGGGAGATGGAGCTGACGATGGAAGCGGGCTAGATCTGGAGATGGTGCTGGAGGGAGTGACGCTCTAGGTCCTGGGACAATGGAGCGAGGAGATGGGCGAGAGCTAGACCGGGAGATGGAGCTGGAGAAGGAGCGAGAACCGGGAGTATGGGAGCTGGAGATGAGCGAGAGATAGAGCTGGAGATGGATCTGGAGATGAGCAAAAGCGAGCCCTGGCGATGCTGTTAAGATGGAGCAAAAAGGCATGACCTGGCGTTGGAGCTGGAGGTGGAGCTAAAAAGTAGATCTGGCGATGGAGCTGGAGATGGAGCAAAAGCAAGTCCTGGCGATGGAGCTGAGATGGAGCAAAAGCAAGGACATGCGATTGGAAGCTGGAGATGGAGCAAAAATGTAGAACTGGCGATGCAGCTGGAGGATGGTGCAAAAGATGACTGGAGATGGAGTCTGGAGATGAAGCAAAGCTAAGACCTGGAGATGAGATGGAGATGGGCAAAAGCTAGACTTGGAGACGGTTCTGGAGAAGGAAGCAAAAAGCTAGACCCGGAGGTGGTGCTGGAGACGGAGAAAAGCTAGACCTGGAGACGGAGCAGGAGACGGAGCAAAAAGCTAGACCTGGAGATGGAGCTGGAGTATCGGAGCAATAGCTAGAGTGGAGGATGGAGCTGGAGAAGGAGCAAAAGTAGAACCTGGGATGGAGCTTGAGATGGAGCAAAGCTATAGCTGGAGGATGGAGTAGGACATGGAGCAAAGCAAAACCCGGAGATGGAAGCTGGAGATGGAGCCAAAAGCTAGATCCGGAGATGGAGCTGGGAGATGGAGCAAAAATCTAGACATGGATGATGGAGCTGGAGATGGAGCAAAAGCTAGACCTGGAGATGGAGCTGGTGATGTGGAGCAAACAAGCTAGTCCTGGAGATGGAGCTGGAGATGGAGCAAAAGCTAAAGTGGAGATGGAGCTAGAGAAGGAGCGAAAGCTCGCTGGAGATGGAGCTAAAATCTAGAGCTGGAAGATGGAGCTGGTGATGGAGCGAAAGCTAGGACCCGGAGGTGGTGCTGGCAACGGAACAAAAGCTAGACCTGGACACGGAGCTGGAGACGGAGCAAAACAGCTTAGACTGGGGATGAGCTGGAGATGGAGCAATAGCTAGGCTGGAGATGGAGCTGGAGAAGGAGCATACGCTAGACTGGAGATGGAGCTGGAGATTGGAGCGAAAGCTAGCTGGAGATGGAGCAAAATCTAGAGCTGGAGATGGAGCTGGTGATGGAGCGAAAGCTAGACCCGGAGGTGGTGCTGGAGACGGAGCAAAAGCTAGACCTGGAGACGGAGCTGGAGACGGAGGCAAAAGCTAGGACCTGGGATGGAACTGGAGATGGAGCAAAAAGCTAGATGGAGATGGAGCTGGAGATGGAGCGAGTGCTCGAGCTGGACATAGAGCTGGAGATGGAGCGAGAGCTAGACCTGGAGATGGAGCTGGAGATGGAGCGAGAGCTAGACATGGAGATGGAGCTGGAGATGGAACGAGCGATAGACGGGAGATGGAGTGGAATTTGGAGCGAGAAGCCAGACCTTGGAGATGGGCGAGATCTAGACCGGAGATGGAGCTGGAGATGGAGCGAGAGTAGACCGGGTGATGGAGTTGGAGATGGAGCAAAAGCTAGAGCTGGAGATGCAGCTGAGATGGAGCGTAAAGCTAAGCTGGAGATGGAGCCAAAATCTTGGAGCTGGAGATGGAGCTGGAGATGGAGTGGTGATGGAGCGAAAGTTTGGAGCCTGGAGAGGAGTGTAGATAGCGGCGAAAGCTAGAGCTGGATAAGGAGTGCAGATGGAGCGAAAGCTGGCCTGGAGATGGTGCTGTAGTTGGAGCGAATGCTAGACCTGGCGAGGGAGCTGGAGATGGAGCGAAAGCTAGACATGGAGGATGGAGCTGGAGATGGTGCGAAAGCCAGACTGGAGACTGGAGATGGGAGCGAAAGCTAGACCTGGAGATGGAGCTGGGAGATGAGCGAAGCTAGACCTGGCGAGGAAGATGGAGATGGGAGCGAAAAGCTAGACATGGATATGGAGATGGAGCGAAAGCTAGCCCTGGAGATGGCGCGGGTGATGGAGCGAAAGCGAGGACCTGGAGATGGAGCGAAGCTAGACCCGGGATGGAGCTGGAGATGGAGCGAGAGCATAGGCCTGAGATGGAGCTGGAGATGGAGCATGAGCTAGATTGGAAATGAGCTGGAGATGGAGCGAGTGCTGAGCATGGAATTAGAGCTGGAGATGGAGCGAGAGCTAGCCTTGGAGATGGAGCTGGACATGGAGCGAGAGCTAGAATGGAGATGGGCTGTAGAATGGAACGAGCGATAGACAGGGAGTGGAGCTGGAGATGGAGCGAGAGATAGACCGGGAGTTGGAGCTGGAGATGGAACCGAGAGCTAGACTAGGAGATGGAGCTGGAGATGGAACGAGAGATAGCTGGAGATGGAGTGGGAGATGAATGAGAAGCTAGACTGGAGATGGGCTGGAGATGGCGCAAAAGCGAGACCGGGCGATGGAGCTGGAGATGGGGCAAAAGCCGAGACCTGGCGATGGAGTGGAGGTTGCGAGCTAAAGCTAGACCTGGCGATGGAACTGGACATGGAGCAAAAGCAAGACCTGGCGTGGAGCAGAATGTAGACTGCGATGGAGCTGCAGAAGGAGTAAAAGGTAGGACCTGGCGATGGCGCTGGAGATGGAGCAAAAAGATAGACCTGGGATGGAGCTGGAGATGGAGCAAAAGTTAGGCCAGGAGATGGAGCTGGAGGATGAGTAAAAGCTAGTCTTGGAGACGGAAGTGGAGGATGGAGCAAAAGTTGACCTGGAGATAGTGGCTGGAGATGGAGCAAAAGCTAGACTGAGATGGAGCTAGAGATGGCGCAAAAGCTAGGACAGGAGTTGGAGCAGGAGATGGACAAAAGGCTAGAACATGGATGAAGTGGAGATGTAAAGTTGCGATAGACCTGGAGATGGAAAAGGAGATGGAGCTAGAGCTAGACCGGGATATGGAGATGGAGATGGGCGAGGAGACCGGGATATGGAGCTGGAGATTGAGTGAGAGATAGAGTGGAGATGGAGTGGAGGATGGAACGCGAACTAGACCTGGAGATGGAGCTGGAGATGGAGCGAGAGCTAGCCTGGAAATGGAGTGGAGATGGGAGGCAAAATCGAGACCTGGGAGGAGGGCTGGAGATGGAGCAAAAGCGAGACCTGGCGATGGAGCTGGAGATGGAGCAAAAGCAAGGGGAACCTGGCGAATGGAGCAGGTGATGGAGGCAAAAGCAAGACTGGCGATGGAGCTGGAGATGGAGCAAAAGGTAGACCTGGCGATGCAGCTGTGAAGCTGGAGCAAAAGGTAGACTGGCGATGGAGCTGGAGATGGAGCAAAAGGTAAATGGCGATGGAGTGGAGATGGAGCAAAAGTGTAGACCTGGAGATGGAGCTGGAGAAGGAGCAAAGAAGGACCTGGAGAAGAGTGGAGATGGAGCTATGATAGACCTGTGAGATGGAGCTGAGATGAGCATAAGCTAGACATGGAGATGGAAGTGGAGATGGAGCAAAAGCTGACTGGAGATGGAGCTGGAGATGGAGCAAAAGCTTGACCTGGAAGATGGAGCTGGAAATGGAGCGAGTGCTTCGAGCTGGAACATAGTGTGGAGAGTGGAGCGAGAAGCTATAGACCTGAGATGGAGCTGGAGATGGAGCGAGTGCATAGACATGGAGAATGAATATCTATATCTCTATTG
>CM069159.1:97948-174474 GCA_035221665.1 Okamejei kenojei
GTTTTGGTTGTTTCCCGTTTTGTTTTTGTTGTGTTGAGAGGCAGACTCCATAGAGAGATAGTATTGGTAGACCTGGCGATGCAGCTGGAGATGGTGCGAAAGATAGACCTGGAGATGGAGCTGGAGATGGAGCAAAAGCTAGATGGAGATGGTGCGGAGCTGGAGATGCAGCAAAAAGTAGATTTGGAGACGAGTGGAGGAGATGGGGCAAAAGTCCACCCGGATGGTGGTGCTGGAGACGGAGCAAAAGCTAGACGGAGACGGAGTGAAGACGGAGCAAAAGCTAGACTGGAGATGGAGCTGGGTGATGGAGAATAGCTAGAAGCTGGAGATTGGAAGCTGGAGATGGAGCAAAAAGCTAGACTGGAGATGGAAGCTTGAGACTGGGGCAAAAGCTAGAGCTGGAGTGGAGTTGGAGATGGAGCAAAAAGCAAAAAGCCGGAGAAGAGTGGAGTATGAGCAAAAAGCTATATCCGGAGGATGGAGGTGGAGATGGAGCCAAAATCTAGACATGGAGATGGGAGCAAAAGCTAGACATGGAGATGGAGCTGGAGATGGGAGCGAATGTCAGAGCTGGAGATTTCGAGGCTGTTGGGTGGAGAGGAAAGCTAGAGCTGGAGATGGAGTGGAGGAATAGCTAGAGCTGGAGATGGGAGCGAAAGCTAGTGCTGGAGATGGAGTGGAGGTGGATCGAAAAGCTAGAGCTGGATATGGGAGATGGAGATGGAGCGGAAAGCTAGAGCTGTAGATAGAGCCCCTGGAGCGAAAAGCCAGAGCTGGAGATGAGCTGGAGATGGAGCGAAAAAGCTATGAGGACTGGGGATGGAGCTGGAGGATGGAGCGAGATCTAGGGACCTGGAGATGAGCTGGAGATGGATCCGAAGAGGCCTAGGACGGGAGATGGAGCTGGAGAAGGAGCGAGAGATAGCGGGAGATGGAGCTGGATATGTAGCAAAGGCTAGACATGGAGCTGGAGCTGGAGATGGAGCAAAAGCTAGACCTGGAGATGCAGCTGGAGATGGAGGCAACAATAGCTAGAGATGAGATGGAGCTGGTGATGGAGCGAGAGCTAGGACCTGTGAGATGGAGCTGGATGGGAGCGAGAGATAGACTCGGGAGATTGGAGTGGAGATGGAGCGAGAGCTAGATCTGGAGGATGGAGCTGGGAGGATGGAGCGAGATCTAGACCTGGAGATGGAAAAACGTGAGATGTAGCGAGAGCTAGACCGGGCGATGGAGCGGAGATGGAGCAAAGCGAGAGCCTGGCGATGGAGCTGGAGGTGGAGCTTAAAGCTAGATTGGCGATGGAGCTGGAGATGGGAGCACAAGCAAGGGGGAGCCTGGCGATGGAGTGGATGTTGGAGCAAAAGCAAGACATGGCGATGGGAGCTGGAGATGGAGCAAAAAGGGTAGACTGGCGATGCAGCTGGAGATGGGTGCAAAAAGATGACTGAGATGGAGTGGAGATGGAGCAAAAAGCTAGACCTGGAGATGGAGCTGGAGATGCAGCCAAAAAGCTAGGATTTGGAGACGTAGTGGAGTATGGGGCAAAAAGCTAGACCCGGAGGTGGTTCTGGGAGACGGAGCAAAAGCTAGGACCTGGAGACGGAGCTGGAGACGGAGGCAAAAAGCTGGACTGGTGATGGAGCTGGTGGATGAGCAATAGCTAGAGCTGGAGATGGAGCTGGAGATGGAGCAAAGCTAGACCTGGAGTTGGAGCTTGAGATGGAGCAAAAGCTGAGCTGGAGATGGGTGTTGGAAGATGGAGCAAAGCAAAGCCGGAGATGGAGCTGAAGATGGAAGCAAAAAGCTATATTCCGGAGATGGAAGCTGGAGATGGAGCGAGAGCTAGATCTGGAGATGGAGCTGGAGATGGAGCGAGATCTAGACCTGGAGATGGTAAACGTGAGGATGGAGCGAGAGCTAGACCCGGGCGATGGAGCTGGAGATGGGAGCCAAAAGCGAGGGACTGGCGATGGAGCTGGGAGGTGGAGCTAAAGCTAGATCTGGCGATGGTGCTGGGAGATGGAGCAAATGCAAGCCCTGGCGATTGGAGTGGAGTTGGAAGCAAAAAGCAAAGGACCCCTGGCGATGGAAGCTGGGAGAGGAAGCAAAAAGGGTAGATCTGGCGATGCAGCTGGAGATGGTGCAAAAGATAGACTGGAGATGGGAGCTGGAGATGGAGCAAAAGCTAGACCTGGAGATGGAGCTGGAGATCTAGCAAAAGCTAGATTTGGAGACGGAGCTGGAGATGGGGCAAAAGCTAGACCCGGAGGTGGTGCTGGAGACGGAGCAAAAGCTAGACCTGGAGACGGAGCTGGAGACGGAGCAAAAGCTAGACCTGGAGATGGAGCTGGAGATGGAGCAATAGCTAGAGCTGGAGATGGAGCTGGAGATGGAGCAAAAGCTAGACCTGTGGATGGAGCTTGAGATGGAGCAAAAGCTAGAGCTGGAGATGGAGTTGGAGATGGAGCAAAAGCAAAAGCCGGAGATGGAGCTGAAGATGGAGCAAAAGCTATATCCGGAGATGGAGCTGGAGATGGAGCAAAATCTAGACATGGAGATGGAGCAAAAGCTAGACCTGGAGATGGAGCTGGAGATGGAGCAAAAGCTAAAGCTGGAGATGGAGCTGGAGATGGAATTAAAGCTAGCTGGAGATGCAGCAAAAGCTAGATTTGGAGACGGAGCTGGAGATGGGGCAAAAGCTAGACCCGGAGGTGGTGCTGGAGACGGAGCAAAAGCTAGACCTGGAGACGGAGCTGGAGACGGAGCAAAAGCTAGACCTGGAGATGGAGCTGGAGATGGAGCAATAGCTAGAGCTGGAGATGGAGCTGGAGATGGAGCAAAAGCTAGACCTGGAGATGGAGCTTGAGATGGAGCAAAAGCTAGAGCTGGAGATGGAGTTGGAGATGGAGCAAAAGCAAAAGCCGGAGATGGAGCTGGAGATGGAGCAAAAGCTATATCCGGAGATGGAGCTGGAGATGGAGCAAACAGCTAGACCTGGAGATGGAGCTGGAGATGGAGCAAAAGCTAAAAAGTGGAGATGGAGGACTGGAGATGGAATTAAAAGCTAGCTGGAGATGGAGCAAAATCTAGAGTGGGAGATGGAGCTAGTGATGGGAGCGGAAAGCTAGACCCCGGAGGTGGTGCTGAAGGACGGCCAGGAGCAAAAAGCTAGACCTGGGGAGACGGAGCTGGAGACGGAGCAAAAAGCTAGACCTGGAGATGGAGCCTGGGAGATGGAGCAATAGCTAGAGCTGGAGATGGAGCTGGAGATGGAGCAAAAAGTTAGACCTGGAGATGGAGCTGGAGATGGAGCAAAAGCTAGAGCTGGAGATGGAGTTTTGGAGATTGAGCAAAAAGCAAAACCCGGAGATGGGAGCTAGAGATGGAGCAAAATGATCGACCTGGAGAGGAGTGGAGATGGAGCAAAATAGGTTAAAACCTGGAGATGGTGCTGAAAATCGAGCAAAAGTTAGGGACCTGGAGATGTAGCTGGAGATGGAGCAAAAGCTAGACCTGGAGATGGAGCTGGAGATGGAGCAAAAGCTGGATCCGGAGATGGAGCTGGAGATGGAGCAAAATCTAGACATGGAGCTGGAGATGGAGCAAAAGCTAGACCTGGAGATGGAGCTGGTGATGAGCAAAAGCTAGACCCTGGGAGATGGGAGCCTTGGAGGATGGGGAGCAAAATCTAGGAGCTGTGATGGAGCTGGGATGAGGGAAAGCTAGCTGGAGATGGAGCTACATTTAGAGCTGGAGATGGAGCTGGTGATGGAGCGAAAGCTAGAGCTGGAGATCGAGCTGTTGGTGGAGAGAAAGCTAGACCGGGAGATGGAGCTGGAGATGGAGCGAGAGCTAGATCTGGAGATGGAGCTGGAGATGGAGCGAGATCTAGACCTGGAGATGGAACGTGAGATGGAGCGAGAGCTAGACCGGGCGATGGAGCTGGAGATGGAGCAAAAGCGAGATGGCGAATTGGGAAGCTGGAGGTGGGAGCTAAAGCTAGAGATGGAGATGGAGCTGGGAGATGGAGGCAAAAGGGGGGGGGCTTTAGACCTGTGGATGGAGCTTGAGATGGAGCAAAAGCTAGAGCTGGAGATGGAGTTGGAGATGGAGCAAAAGCAAAAGCCGGAGATGGAGCTGAAGATGGAGCAAAAGCTATATCCGGAGATGGAGCTGGAGATGGAGAAAAATCTGACATGGAGCTGGAGCAAAAGCTAGTCCTGGAGATGGAGTGGAGATGGAGCAAAAGCCTTAAAGCTGAGATTGGAGCTGGAGATGGGAATTAAAGCTAGCTGGAGATGCAGCAAAAGCTAGATTTGGAGACGGAGCTGGAGATGGGGCAAAAGCTAGACCCGGAGGTGGTGCTGGAGACGGAGCAAAAGCTAGACCTGGAGACGGAGCTGGAGACGGAGCAAAAGCTAGACCTGGAGATGGAGCTGGAGATGGGAGCCAATAGCTAGAGCTGGAGGATGGAGCTGGAGATGGAGCAAAGCTAGACCTGGAGATGGAGCTTGAGATGGAGCAAAAGCTAGAGCTGGAGATGGAGTTGGAGATGGAGCAAAAGCAAAAGCCGGAGATGGAGCTGGAGATGGAGCAAAAGCTATATCCGGAGATGGAGCTGGAGATGGAGCAAAATCTAGACATGGAGATGGAGCTGGAGATGGAGCAAAAGCTAGACCTGGAGATGGAGCTGGAGATGGAGCAAAAGCTAAAGCTGGAGATGGAGCTGGAGATGGAATTAAAGCTAGCTGGAGATGGAGCAAAATCTAGAGCTGGAGATGGAGCTGGTGATGGAGCGAAAGCTAGACCCGGAGATGGAGCTAGAGATGGAGCAAAAGCTAGACCTCGAGAAGGAGCTGGAGATTGGAGCAAAAGCTAACCTGGAGATGGTGCTGGAGGGATCGAGCAAAAGCGTAGACTGGAGATGTAAGCTGGAGATGCAGCAAAAGCTGACTTGGAGATGGGAGCTGGAGATGGAGCCAAAAGTAGGACCTTGGAGATGGAGCTGGAAGATGGAGCATAGCAAAAGCTGGATCCGGGGAGATGGAGCTGGAGGATGGAAGGCAAATTCTAGACATGGAGATGGAGTGGGAGATGGAGCAAAAGCTAGACCTCGAGGATGGAGTGGTGATGGAGCAAAAAAGTAGACCTGGAGATGGAGCTGGAGATGGAGCAAAAAGCTAGAGCTGGAGATGGAGCTGGAGATGGAGCGTAAAGGCTTAGCTGGAGATGGAGCAAAAATTAGAGCTGGAGATGGAGCTGGTGATGGAGCGAAAGCTAGAGCTGGAAGATCGAGGCTGTTGGTGGAGAGAAAAGTAGTGCTGGGATGGAGCTGGAGGCGAAACGCTAGTGCGGAGATGGAGCGAAAAGCTAGAGCTTGGAGGATGGAGCTGGAGGTGGATCGAAAGCTAGAGTTGGATATGGAGCTGGAGAGATGGAGCGAAAAGCTAGAGCTGTAGATAGAGCTGGAGCTGGGAAAGCCAGAGCTGGGAGATGAGCTGGAGATGGAGCGAAATAGTAGAGGATGGGAGGATGGAGCTGGAGATGTGAGCGAGAATCTGACCTGGAGTGGAGCTGGAGTTTGGGAGCGATGGAGCTAGACCGGGGAGATGGAGCTGGAGAAGGAGCGAGAGATAGGGCCGGGGAGATGGAGGCTGGATATGTAGCAAAAGCTAGGACATGGAGATGGAGCTGGAGATGGAGCAAAGCTAGGGACTGAGATGGAGCTGGAGATGGGGGGCAATAGCTAGAGATGGAGATGGAGCTGGAGGATGGGCGAGAGCTTGGGACTGGAGATGAGAGCTGGATGGGAGCGAGGTGAATAGACCGGGAGATGGAGCTGGAGATGGAGCGAGAGCTAGATCTGAGGATGGAGTGGAGATGGAGCGAGATCTAGACCTGGAGGAATGGAACGGGAGATGAGCGAGAAGCTAGACCGGGAGATGGAAGTGGAGATGGAGCGAGGAGCTAGATCTGGAGATGGGGAGGCAGGAGATGGAGCGAGTTCTAGACCTGGAGAATGGAAACGTGAGATGGAGCGAGGAGCTAGACCGGGCGATGGAGCTGGGGAGATGGAGCAAAAGCGAGGGAACCTGGCGGATGGAGCTGGAGGTTGGAGCCTAAAGCTAGATCTGGCGATGGAGGCTGGAGATGGAGCAAAAGCAAGGACTGGCGATGGAGCTGGAGTTGGAGCAAAGCAGGACCTGGCGAAATGGAGTGGAGATGGAAGCAAAAAGGGTAGACGGCGATGCCAGCTGGAGATGGTGCAAAAAGTAGACCTGGAGGATGGAGCTGAGATGGAGCAAAAGCTGACCTGGAGGATGGAGCTGGAGATGCAGCAAAAAAGGCTAGATTTGGAGACGGAGCTGGAGATGGGGCAAAAGCTAGACCCGGAGGTGGTGCTGGAGACGGAGCAAAAGCTAGACCTGGAGACGGAGCTGGAGACGGAGCAAAAGCTAGACCCTGGAGGATGGAGCTGGAGATGGAAGCAATAGCTAGAGCTGAGATGGAGCTGGAGATGGAGCAAAAGCTAGACCTGGAGATGGAGCTTGAGATGGAGCAAAAGCTAGAGCTGGAGATGGAGTTGGAGATGGAGCAAAAGCAAAAGCCGGAGATGGAGCTGAAGATGGAGCAAAAGCTATATCCGGAGATGGAGCTGGAGATGGAGCGAGAGCTAGATCTGGAGATGGAGCTGGAGATGGAGGCGAGATCTAGGGGACTGGAGATGGAAACGTGAGATGGAGCGAGAAGCTAGACGGGCGATGGAGTGGCGAATGGAGCAAAAGCGAGCGAGGGGACCTGGCGGATGTGGAGGCTGGAGGTGGAGCTAAAGCTAGATCTGCGATGGAGCTGGAGATGGAGCAAAAGCAAGGACCTGGCGATGGAGTGGGAGGTTGGAGCAAACGCAAGACCTGGCGAAATGGAGCTGGAAGGATGGAGCAAAAGGGTAGATCTGGCGATTGCAGCTGGAGATGGTTGCAAAAGATAGACCTGGAGATGAGCTGGAGATGGAGCAAAAGCTAGACCTGGTGATGGAGCTGGAGTTAGCAAAAAGGCAGATTTTGGAGGCCGGCGTGGAGATGGGGCAATAGCTAGGACCCGGAGGTGGTGTGGAGCGCGAGCAAAAAGCTAGACCTGGGAGGGGGACGGAGGTGGAGACGGAGCAAAAAGCTAGACTGGAGATGGAGGCTTGAGATGGAGCATTAGTAGAGCTGGAGATGGAGCTGGAGATGGAGCAAAAGCAAAAAGCGGAGATGGAGCTGAGATGGGAGCAAAAGGCTGTATCCGGAGATGGAGCTGGGAGATGGAGCAAAAGCTAGACTGGAGATGGAGCTGGAGGATGGAGCAAATGCTTAACGTGGAGATGGGAGTGGAGGTTGGAATTAAAGTAGGCTGGAGGATGGGTCAAAATCTAGAGTGAGATGTGAGCTGGTGATGTGAGCGAAAGCTAGACCCGGAGGTTGGTGCTGGAGGGACCGGAGCAAAAAAGCTAGACTGGAGACGGAGTGGAGACCGGAGCAAATAGCTAGACCTGGAGATGAGCTGGAGATGGAGCAATAGCTAGAGCTGGAGATGGATGCTGAGAGATGGGAGCAAAAGCTAGACTGGAGATGAGTGGAGGATGAGCAAAAGCTAGAGCTGGAGATGGAGTTGGAGATCTGAGGCAAAAGGCAAAACCGAGATGGAGCTAGAGATGGAGCAAAAGCTAGACCTGGAGAAGGAGCTGGAGATGGAGCAAAGCTAAAACCTGGAGATGGTGCTGGAGATCTCGAGCAAATGCCAGATCTGGAGATGTAGCTGGAGATGCAGCACAAAAGCTAGACCTGGGAGATGGAGCTGGAGATGAGCAATAGCTAGACCTTGAGATGGAGCTGTAGATTGGAGCAAAAGCAAGACTGGAGATGGAGGCTGGAAAGAGATGAGCAATAGCTAGACCTGGGAGATGGGCTGGAAGTTGGAGAAAAAGCTGGATCTCGGAGATGGAGCTGGAGATGGAGCAAAATTCTAGGACATGGAGCTGGAGATGGAGCAAAAAGCTAGGACTGGAGATGGAGCTGGTGATGGAGCTAAAAAGGCTTAGACCTGGAGATGGAGCGGGAGATGGAGCAAAAAGCTAGGTGGAGATGGAGCTGGTGATGGAGCGAATGCTTGCTGGAGATGGAGCAAAATTTAGAGCTGGAGATGGAGCTGGTGATGGAGCGAAAAGTTGAGCTGGAGATCGGAGATGTTGGTGGAGAGAAAGCTAGAGCTGGTGATGGAGCTGGAGCGAAAGGCTAGAGCTGGAATTGGAGCGAAAGCCTTTAGAGCTGGAGATGGCAGCTGGAGGTGGATCGAAAAAGCTAGGAAGCTGGGATATGGAGCTGGAGATGGAGCGAAAGCTAGACCTGGGAGATGAGCTGGTGATGGAGCATTTAGCTAGATCTGGACGATGGAGCTGGTGGATGGAGCAAAAGCAAAAAGCCGGAGAATGGAAGCTGGAGGATAGGAGCAAAAGCTGTATCCGGAGATGGAGTGGAGAATGGAGCAAAAAGCTAGACCCTGGAGGATGGAGCTGGAGGATGGAGCAAAAGCTAAAGCTGGAGATGGAGCTGGAGATGGAATTTAAAGCTAGGCTGGAGATGGAGCAAAAATATAGAGCTGGAGATGGGAGTGGTGATGGAGCCGAAAGCTTAGACCGGAGGTGGTGCTGGAGACGGAGCAAAAGCTAGACTGGTAGACGGAGCTGTGAGACGGAGCAAAAAGCTAGACCTGGAGGATGAGTTGGAGATGGAGCAATAGCTAAGAGCTGGAGGATGGAGCTGGTAGATGGAGCAAAGCTAGACCTGGGAGATGGAGCTGGAGGATGGAGCAAAAGCTGAAAGCTGGGAGAGAGTTGAGATGAGCAAAAGCAAAAACCCGGAGATTGGAGCTAGGAGGATGGAGCAAAGCTTAGACTGGAGAAGGGAGCTGGAGGATGGGAGCAAAAGCTAAACCTGGAGTTTTGGTGCTGGAGATCGAGCAAAAGGCCAGACCCTGGAGATGTAGCTTGGAGATGGCAGCAAAAGCTAGACCTGGAGGGATGGAGCTGGAGATGGAGCAATAGCTAGACCTTGAGATGGAGCTGTAGATGGAGCATAACGAAGACTGAGTTGGGAGCTGGAGATGGAGCAAAAAGCTAGGACTGGATGATGGAGCTGGAGATGGAGCAAAGCTGGATCGGAGATTGGGAAGCTGGAGATGGAGCAAAATCTAGACATGGAGCGGAGATGGAGCAAAAGCTAGACCCTGGAGATGGAGCTGGTTGATGGAGCTTAAAGCTAGACCTGGAGATGGAGGCTGGGATGGAGCAAAAAAGCTAGAGCTGGAGATGGAGTGGAGATGGAGCGAAAGCTAGCTGTGAGATGGAGCAAAATTTTAGAGGCTGGAGATGGAGCTGGTGATGGAGCGGAAAGGCTAGAGCTGGAGTTCGAGCTGGTTGGTGGAGAGAAAGCAGACCGGGAGATGGGTGGAGATGGTGGAGAGCTAGATCTGGAAGATGGGAGCTGGGAGATGGAGCGAAGATCTAAGGACCTGGAGATGGAACGTGAGATGGAGCGAGGGCTAGACCGGGCGATGGGAGCTTGGTGATGGTCCCAAAAAGCGAGGACCTGCGATGGAGCTGGAGGTGGAGCTAAAGCTACAGCTGGAGATGGAGCTGGAGATGGAGCAAAAAGCTAGGACCTGTGGATGGAGCTTGAGATGGGAGCAAAAGCTAGGGAGCTGGAGTTGGAGTGGAGATGGAGCAAAGCAAAAGCCGGAGATGGAGCTGATGATGGAAGCAAAGCTTATATCGGAGATGGAGCTGGGATGGAGCAAAATCCAGACATGGAGATGGAGCAAAGCTAGACCTGGAGATGAGAGCTGGAGATGGAGCAAAAAGCTAAGCTGGTGATGGAGCTGGGAGATGGCATTTTAAGCTAGCTGGAGATGCAGGCAAAAGCTAAGATTGAAGACGGAGCTGGAGATGGGGCAAAAAGCTAGACCGGAGGTGGTGCTGGAGACGGAGCAAAAGCTCTAGACCTGGAGGACGGAGCTGAGACGGAGGCAAAAGCTTGACCTGGAGGATGGTGCTGGAGATGGTGAGCAATAGCTAGAGCTGGAGATTGGAGCTGGAGATGGAGAAAAGCTAGGCCTGGAGATGGAGCATGAGACTGGCGCAAAAGGCTAGAGTGGAGATGGAGTTGGAGATGGAGCAAAAGCAAAAGCCGGGAGATGGAGCTGGAGATGGAGGCAAAAGCTATATCCGGAGGATGCGACGGCTGGAGATGGAGCAAATTCTAGACATGGAGATGGAGCTGGAGATGGAGCAAAGCTAGGACCTGGAAGAATGGAGCTGGAGATGGAGCAAAAGCTAAAAGCTGGAGATGGAGCTGGAGATGGAATTAAAGCTAGCTGGAGATGGAGCAAAATCTAGAGCTGGAGATGGAGCTGGTGATGGAGCGAAAGCTAGGACCGGGAGAATGGAGTAGAGCTGGAGCAAACAGCTAGACCTCGAGAAGGAGCTGGAGATGGAGAAAAAGCTAAAACTGGAGGATGGTGCTGGAGTTCGAGCAAAAAGCTAGACCTGGAGATGTAGCTGGTGATGCAGCAAAAGCTAGACCTGGAGATGGAGCTGGAGATGGAGCAAAAGCTAGACCTGGAGATGGAGCTGGAGATGGAGCAAAAGCTGGATCGGAGGATGGGAGCTGTGAGATGGAGCAAAATCTAGGACATGGGGTGGAGCTGGGAGATGGAGCAAAAGCTTAGACCTGGAGATGGAGCTGGTGATGGAGCAAAAGCTAGACCTGGAGATGGAGCTGGAGATGGAGCAAAAGCTAGAGCTGGAGATGGAGCTGGAGATGGAGCGAAAGCTAGCTGGAGATGGAGCAAAATTTAGAGCTGGAGATGGAGCTGGTGATGGAGCGAAAGCTAGAGCTGGAGATCGAGCTGTTGGTGGAGAGAAAGCTAGAGCTGGAGATGGAGCTGGAGCGAAAGCTAGAGCTGGAGATGGAGCGAAAGCTAGAGCTGGAGATGGAGCTGGAGGTGGATCGAAAGCTAGAGCTGGATATGGAGCTGGAGATGGAGCGAAAGCTAGAGCTGTAGATAGAGCTGGAGCGAAAGCCAGAGCTGGAGATGAGCTGGAGATGGAGCGAAAGCTAGAGATGGAGATGGAGCTGGAGATGGAGCGAGATCTAGACCTGGAGATGGAGCTGGAGATGGAGCGAGAGCTAGACCGGGAGATGGAGCTGGAGAAGGAGCGAGAGATAGACCGGGAGATGGAGCTGGATATGTAGCAAAAGCTAGACATGGAGATGGAGCTGGAGATGGAGCAAAAGCTAGACCTGGAGATGGAGCTGGAGATGGAGCAATAGCTAGAGATGGAGATGGAGGCTGGAGATGGAGCGAGAGCTTGACCTGGAGATGGAGCTGGATGGAGCGAGAGATAGACCGGGAGATGGAGCTGGAGATGGAGCGAGAGCTAGATCTGGAAGATGGAGCTGGGAGATGGAGCGAGATCTAGACTGGAGATGGAACGGGAGATGGAGCGGAGAGCTAGACCGGGAGAAGGAGCTGAGAGATGGAGCAAAAAGCGAGACCATGGCGATGGAGCTGGAGGTGGAAGCTAAAAGCTAGATCTGGCGATGGAGCAGGAGATGGTGAAGCAAGCAAAGACCTTGGCGATGGAGCTGGAGATGGAGCAAAAGCAGGACCTGGCGATGGAGCTGGAGATGGAGCAAATTGGTAGACCTGGCGATGCAGCTGGAGATGGTGGCAAAAGATAGCCCTGGAGATGAGCTGGAGATGGAGCAAAAAAGCTAGGAACCTGGAGATGGGTGCTGGAGATGCAGCAAAAAGCTAGATTTGGAAGACGGAGCTGGAGATGGGGCAAACTAGACCCGGGTGGTGGTGCTGGAGACGGGGGGGGGGGGGGAAGGGGGGGCAAAAGCTAGGACCTGGAGACGGGAGCTGGAGACGGAGCAAAAGCTAGACCTGGAGGGATGGAAGCTGGAGATGGAGCAATAGCTAGAGCTTGGAGATGGAGCTGGAGCGGGAGCAAAAGCTAGGACCTGAGATGGGAGTTGAGATGGAGCAAAAGCTAGAGCTGGAGAATGGGAGTGGAGATGGGAGCAAAAAGCAAATAGCCGGAGATTGGAGCTGGAGATGGAGCAAAAAGCTATATCGGGATGGAGGCTGGGAGGATGGAAGCAAATCTAGACATGGAGATGGAGCTCGGAGATGGAGCAAAAGCCTAGACCTGGAGATGGGCTGGAGAGATGGAGCAAAATGCTAAAGGCTGGAGATGGAGGCTGAAGAGATTAAAGCTTAGCTGGAGATGGGAGCAAAAAGCTAGGACCTGGAGATGAGCTGGAGATTGGGAGCAAAAGCTAGAGCTGGAGATGGGAGCTGGGAGATGGTGCGAAAAGATAGCTGGGAGGTGGAGCAAAATCTAGAGGCTGGAGATGGAGCTGGTGATGGAGCTGGTGATGGAGCGAAAAGGTGGAGCTGGAGTGGAGCCGTAGATAGAGCGAAGCTAGAGCTGGAGATGGAGCTGCAGATGGAGCGAAAGCTAGACTGGAGACGGTGTGGAGATGGAGCGAAAGCTAGACCTGGAGAGGGAGTTGGAGATGGAGCGAAAGCTAGACATGGAGATGGAGCTGGGAGATGGTGCGTAAGGCCAGGAACCTGGAGCTGGAGATGGAGATGGAGCAAAAAGCTAGACTGGAGATGGAGCTGGAGATGGAGCAAAAGCTAGTAGCTGGAGATGCAAGCTGGAGAGGAGCGAAGCTAGCTGGAGATGGGAGCAAAATCTGGAGCTGGAGATGGAAGCTGGAGGTAGGAGCTGGTGATGGAGCGAAATGGTGAGTGGAGGTGGAGTGTAGATAGAGACGAAAGCTAGAGCTGGGAGATGGGAGCTGCAGATGGAGCGAAAAGCTAGACCCGGAGATGGAGCTGGGAGATTGGAGCGGAAAGCTAGACCTGGAGGGAGGAGCTGGGAGATGGAGTCGAAAGCTAGACATGGAGAGAGCTGGAGATGGTGCGAAAGCCAGACGTGGAGGCTGGAGATGGAGCGAAAGTAGACCTGGAGATGGAGCTGGAGATGGAGCGAGAGGCTAGGCCCTGGGAGAGGTGCTGGAGATGGAGCAGGGAGCTAGATTCTGGAGATGGAGCTGGAGATGGAGGCGAGTGCTCGAGGCTGGACATAAGGAAGGTGGAGATGGAGCGAGATCTAGACGTGACATGGAGCTGGAGATGGAGCGAGAGCTAGACCGGGAGATGGAGCTGGGAGATGGAGCGATGAGATAGGAACCGGGAGATGGAGCTGGAGATGGACCGAAGAGCTAGACCTGGAGATGGAGCTGGAGATGGAACGAGAGAAAGACTGGAGATGGAAGCTGGGAGGATGGAGCAAGCGAGGACATAAAAAAAAAAAAAAACACCTGGACGATGGAGATGGAGATGGCGCAAAAGCGAGACCTGGCGATGAGCTGGGAGTTGGAGCTTAAAAGCTATGATCTGGCGATGGAACTGGACATGGAGCAAAAGCAAGACCTGGCGAATGGAGCTGGAAGAAGAGTTAAAAGGTAGACCTGGCGATGGGCGCTGGAGATGGAGCAAAAGATAGACCTGGAGATGGAGCTGAGATGGAGCAAAGTAGACTGGAGATGGAAGTGCTGGAGATGGAAGCAAAAAGCTAGTCTTGGCGATGGAGCTGGAGATGGAGCAAAAGCTAGACTCGGGAGATTAGTGCTGGAGATGGAGCAAAAGCTATACCTGGAGATGGAGGCTGGAGGGATGGGCAAATGCTTGACCAGGTAGTTGGAGCTGAATGGAGGCAAAAAAGCTAGAAACTTGAGATGAAGCTGGAGATGGAAACGAGCGATAGACCGGGAGATGGAGCTGGAGATGGAGCGAGAGCTAGACCTGGAAGATGGAGCTGGAGATGGAGCGAGTTCTAGACCTGGAAATGGAGCTGGCGATGGAAGCGAAGAGCTAGACGGGTCATGGAGCTGGAAGAAACGGAGTGTGAGATAGACATGGGAGATGGAGCTGGAGATGGAACGAGAAGATAGACCTGGAGATGCGAGCGAGAGCTAGGGGACCTGGAGGATGGAGTGGGAGATGGAGCAAAACCTAGACCTGGAGAATGGAGATCGTGATGGAGCAAAAAGCTAGACATGGAGATGGAGCTGGAGGATGGAGCGAAAGCTAGGAAACCTGGAGGGGAAGCTGGAGATGGAGCAAAAGCTAGAAAAAACCGGAGATGGAGCTGGGTGATGGAGCAAAAGCTAGGACCTGGAGATGGAGCTGGAGATGCAGCAAAAAAGCTAAGCTGGAGATGGAGTGGAGATGGAGCGAAAGCTAGCTGGAGATGGAAGCAAAATCTGGACCTGGAGTTGGAGAGCTGGAGATGGATGCAAAAAGCAGACCCGGTGATGGGAGCTGGAGATGGGAGCAAAAGCTAGACCCGGTGATGGAGCTGGAGATGGAGCAAAAGCTAGACCCGGAGATGGAGCTGGTGATGGAGCAAAAGCTAGACCTGGAGATGGAGCTGGAGATGCAGCAAAAGCTATAAAGCTGGAGATGGAGCTGGAGATGGAGCGAAAGCTAGCTGGAGATGGAGCAAAAATCTGGGAGCTGGAGATGGAGCTGTTGATGGAGCGGAAAGCTAGAGCTGGTGATGGAGCTGTAGATAGAGCGAAGGCTAGAGCTGGAGATTGCTGGAGATGGAGCGCGAACGCAAGACCTGGAGATGAGCTGGGAGATGGGAGCGAAAGCTAGACCTGGAGAGGGAGCTGGAGATGGGGCGAAAGCTAGACATGGAGATAGAGCTGGAGTAAGATGGAGCGAAAAGCTAGACATGGAGATGGAGCTGGAGATGGTGCGAAAGCCAGACATGGAGCTGGAGATGGAGCGGAAGCTAGACCTGGAGATGGCGCTGGAGATAGTTGGAGCGAAAGCTAGAGACCTGGCGATGGAGCTGGAGATGGAGGAATCCTAGACCTGGAGATGGAGCGAAAGCTAGACCCGGAGATGGAGCTGGAGATGGAGCGAGAGCTAGACATGGAGCTGGAGCTGGAGATGGAACGAGCGACAGATCCGGGAGATGGAGCTGGAGTTGGAAGCGAGAGGCCAGACCTGGAGATGGAGCTGGAGATGGAGCAGAGAGCTAGACCTGGAGATGGAGCTGGAGATGGAGCGAGATCTAGACCTGGAAATGGGAGGCTGGAGATGGAGCGAGAAGCTAGACGCGGGTACATGGAGCTGGAGATGGAGGCGAGAGATAAAACCGGGACATGGAGCTGGAGACGGAGTGTGAGATAGACATGGAGATGGAGCTGAGATGGAACGAGAGATAGACCTGGAGATTGGAGCGCAGTGCTAGACTGGAGATGGAGCTGGAGATGGAGCAAAACTAGACCTGGAGATGGAGCTGGTGATGGAGCAAAAGCTAGACATGGAGATGGTGCTGGTGATGGAGCAAAAGCTAGACCTGGAGATGGAGCTGGAGATGGAGCAAAAGCTAGAGCTGGAGATGGAGCTGGAGATGGAGCTGGAGATGGAGCAAAAGCTAGAGCTGGAGATGGAGCTGGAGATGGAGCGAAAGCTAGCTGGAGATGGAGCAAAATCTGGAGCTGGAGATGGAGCTGTTGATGGAGCGAAAGCTAGAGCTGGAGATGGAGCTGTAGATAGAGCGAAAGCTAGAGCTGGAGATGCTGGAGATGGAGCGAAAGCTAGGACCTGGAGATGGAGCTGGAGATGGAGCGAATCCTAGACCTGGAGATGGAGCGAAAGCTAGACCCGGAGATGGAGCTGGAGATGGAGCGAGAGCTAGACATGGAGATGGAGCTGGAGATGGAACGAGCGATAGACCGGGAGATGGAGCTGGAGTTGGAGCGAGAGCCATACCTGGAGATGGAGCTGGAGATGGAGCGAGATCTAGACCTGGAGATGGAGCTGGAGATGGAGCGAGAGCTAGACCGGGTGATGGAGCTGGAGATGGAGCGAGAGATAGACCGGGAGATGGAGCTGGAGATGGACCGAGAGCTAGACCTGGAGATGGAGCTGGAGATGGAACGAGAGATAGACCTTGGAGATGGAGGCTGGAGATGGAGAGCGAGAGCTAGACCTGGAGATGGAGCTGGTGATGGAGCAAAAGCGAGACCTGGCGATGGAGCTGGAGATGGAGCAAAAGCGAGACCTGGCGATGGAGCTGGAGTTGGAGCTAAAGCTAGATCTGGCGATGGAACTGGACATGGAGCAAAAGCAAGACCTGGCGATGAGCTGGAGAAGGATAAAAGGTAGACCTGGCGATGGAGCTGGAGATGGTGAGCAAAAGATAGACCTGGAGATGGACTGGGAGAATGGAGCAAAAGCTATACGGAGATGAGACCTTGGAGATGGAGCAAAAGCTAGTCTTGAGATGGAGCTGGAGAATGGAGCAAAAGCTAGACCTGGAGAGATTAGTGCTGGAATGGAGGCAAAAGCTAGACCTGGAGATGGAGCAGGAGATGGCGCAAAAGCTATGACCAGGAGTTGAGCTGGAAATGGAGCAAAAGCCTAGAACTTGAGATGAAGCTGGAGAGGAACTCAGCGATAGACCGGGAGATAGACCTAGGGAGAGCTGGATGGAGCTGGAGATGGAGCGAGAAGACGCATGGAGCTGGACTAGGACCTGGAGATGGAGGGAAGATATTGTTTGACTGGAGATGGATAGCTAGAGAGATAGGAGCGAGAGGGATGGAGCTAGACTAGTCATGGTGCTAGAGAGATGGAGTGGAGATGATAAACCGACCTAGACCTGGAGCTGGAGCTAGGACATGGATGGATGAGCTGGAGGATGGAGATGGAGATGCTGGAGATGGAGCTGGAGAATGGAGCGAGAGCTAGACCTAGAGATGGAGCTGGAGATGGAGGCTAAAACCTAGACCTGGAGATGGAGCTCGTGATGGAGCAAAAAGCTAGACATGGAGAATGGAGCTGGAGATGGAGCGAAAGCTAGACCTGGAGAGGGATGCTGCAGATGGAGCAAAAGCTAGACCCGGAATGGAGCTGGTTGATGGAGCAAAAGCTAGACCTGGAGATGGAGCTGGAGATGCAGCAAAAGCTAAAGCTGGAGATGGAGCTGGAGATGGAGCGAAAGCTAGCTGGAGATGGAGCAAAATCTGGACCTGGAGATGGAGCTGGAGATGGAGCAAAAGCAAGACCCGGTGATGGAGCTGGAGATGGAGCAAAAGCTAGACCCGGTGATGGAGCTGGAGATGGAGCAAAAGCTAGACCCGGAGATGGAGCTGGTGATGGAGCAAAAGCTAGACCTGGAGATGGAGCTGGAGATGCAGCAAAAGCTAAAGCTGGAGATGGAGCTGGAGATGGAGCGAAAGCTAGCTGGAGATGGAGCAAAATCTGGAGCTGGAGATGGAGCTGTTGATGGAGCGAAAGCTAGAGCTGGAGATGGAGCTGTAGATAGAGCGAAGGCTAGAGCTGGAGATGGAGCTGGAGATGGAGCGAAAGCAAGACCTGGAGATGGAGCTGGAGATGGAGCGAAAGCTAGACCTGCAGAGGGAGCTGGAGATGGAGCGAAAGCTAGACATTGGAGATGGAGCTGGAGATGGAGCGAAAGCTAGACATGGAGAAGGAGCTGGAGATGGAGCGAAAGCCAGACCTGGAGCTGGAGATGGAGCGAAAGCTAGACCTGGAGATGGAGCTGGAGATGGAGCGAAAGCTAGACCTGGAGATGGAGCTGGAGATGGAGCGAATCCTAGACCTGGAGATGGAGCGAAAGCTAGACCCGGAGATGGAGCTGGAGATGGGGCGAGAGCTAGACATGGAGATGGAGCTGGAGATGGAACGAGCGACAGACCGGGAGATGGAGCTGGAGTTGGAGCGAGAGCCAGACCTGGAGATGGAGCTGGAGATGGAGCGAGAGCTAGACCTGGAGATGGAGCTGGAGATGGAGCGAGATCTAGACCTGGAAATGGAGCTGGAGATGGAGCGAGAGCTAGACCGGGTCATGGAGCTGGAGATGGAGCGAGAGATAAACCGGGACATGGAGCTGGAGACGGAGTGTGAGATAGACATGGAGATGGAGCTGGAGATGGAACGAGAGATAGACCTGGAGATGGAGCGAGAGCTAGACCTGGAGATGGAGCTGGAGATGGAGCAAAAGCTAGACCTGGAGATGGAGCTGGTGATGGAGCAAAAGCTAGACATGGAGATGGAGCTGGAGATGGAGCAATAGCTGGACCTGGAGATGGAGCTGGAGATGGAGCAAAAGCAAGACCCGGTGATGGAGCTGGAGATGGAGCAAAAGCTAGACCCGGAGATGGAGCTGGAGATGGAGCAAAAGCTAGACCCGGAGATGGAGCTGGTGATGGAGCAAAAGCTAGACCTGGAGATGGAGCTGGAGATGGAGCAAAAGCTAAAGCTGGAGATGGAGCTGGAGATGGAGCGAAAGCTAGCTGGAGATGGAGCAAAATCTGGAGCTGGAGATGGAGCTGTTGATGGAGCGAAAGCTAGAGCTGGAGATGGAGCTGTAGATAGAGCGAAAGCTAGAGCTGGAGATGGAGCTGGAGATGGAGCGAACGCAAGACCTGGAGATGGAGCTGGAGATGGAGCGAAAGCTAGACCTGGAGAGGGAGCTGGAGATGGAGCGAAAGCTAGACATGGAGATGGAGCTGGAGATGGAGCGAAAGCTAGACATGGAGATGGAGCTGGAGATGGAGCGAAAGCCAGACCTGGAGCTGGAGATGGAGCGAAAGCTAGACCTGGAGATGGAGCTGGAGATGGAGCGAAAGCTAGACCTGGAGATGGAGCTGGAGATGGAGCGAATCCTAGACCTGGAGATGGAGCGAAAGCTAGACCCGGAGATGGAGCTGGAGATGGAGCGAGAGCTAGACATGGAGATGGAGCTGGAGATGGAACGAGCGATAGACCGGGAGATGGAGCTGGAGATGGAGCGAGAGCTAGACCTGGAGATGGAGCTGGAGATGGAGCGAGATCTAGACCTGGAGATGGAGCTGGAGATGGAGCGAGAGCTAGACCGGGTGATGGAGCTGGAGATGGAGCGAGAGATAGACCGGGAGATGGAGCTGGAGATGGACCGAGAGCTAGACCTGGAGATGGAGCTGGAGATGGAACGAGAGATAGACCTGGAGATGGAGCTGGAGATGGAGCGAGAGCTAGACATGGAGATGGAGCTGGAGATGGAGCAAAAGCGAGACCTGGCGATGGAGCTGGAGATGGAGCAAAAGCGAGACCTGGCGATGGAGCTGGAGTTGGAGCTAAAGCTAGACCTGGAGAGGGAGCTGGAGATGGAGCGAAAGCTAGACATGGAGATGGAGCTGGAGATGGAGCGAAAGCTAGACATGGAGATGGAGCTGGAGATGGAGCGAAAGCCAGACCTGGAGCTGGAGATGGAGCGAAAGCTAGACCTGGAGATGGAGCTGGAGATGGAGCGAAAGCTAGACCTGGAGATGGAGCTGGAGATGGAGCGAATCCTAGACCTGGAGATGGAGCGAAAGCTAGACCCGGAGATGGAGCTGGAGATGGAGCGAGAGCTAGACATGGAGATGGAGCTGGAGATGGAACGAGCGATAGACCGGGAGATGGAGCTGGAGATGGAGCGAGAGCCAGACCTGGAGATGGAGCTGGAGATGGAGCGAGAGATAGACCGGGAGATGGAGCTGGAGATGGAACGAGAGATAGACCTGGAGATGGAGCTGGAGATGGAGCGAGAGCTAGACCTGGAGATGGAGCTGGAGATGGAGCAAAAGCGAGACCTGGCGATGGAGCTGGAGATGGAGCAAAAGCGAGACCTGGCGATGGAGCTGGAGTTGGAGCTAAAGCTAGACCTGGAGAGGGAGCTGGAGATGGAGCGAAAGCTAGACATGGAGATGGAGCTGGAGATGGAGCGAAAGCTAGACATGGAGATGGAGCTGGAGATGGAGCGAAAGCAGACCTGGAGCTGGAGATGGAGCGAAAGCTAGACCTGGAGATGGAGCTGGAGATGGAGCGAAAGCTAGACCTGGAGATGGAGCTGGAGATGGAGCGAATCCTAGACCTGGAGATGGAGCGAAAGCTAGACCGGAGATGGAGCTGGAGATGGAGCGAGAGCTAGACATGGAGATGGAGCTGGAGATGGAACGAGCGATAGACCGGGAGATGGAGCTGGAGTTGGAGCGAGAGCCAGACCTGGAGATGGAGCTGTAGATGGAGCGAGATCTAGACCTGGAGATGGAGCTGGAGATGGAGCGAGAGCTAGACCGGGTGATGGAGCTGGAGATGGAGCGAGAGATAGACCGGGAGATGGAGCTGGAGATGGACCGAGAGCTAGACCTGGAGATGGAGCTGGAGATGGAATGAGAGATAGACCTGGAGATGGAGCTGGAGATGGAGCGAGAGCTAGACATGGAGATGGAGCTGGTGATGGAGCAAAAGCGAGCCCTGGCGATCGAGCTGGAGATGGAGCAAAAGCGAGACCTGGCGATGGAGCTGGAGTTGGAGCTAAAGCTAGACCTGGAGAGGGAGCTGGAGATGGAGCGAAAGCTAGACATGGAGATGGAGCTGGAGATGGAGCGAAAGCTAGACATGGAGATGGAGCTGGAGATGGAGCGAAAGCCAGACCTGGAGCTGGAGATGGAGCGAAAGCTAGACCTGGAGATTGAGCTGGAGATGGAGCGAAAGCTAGACCTGGAGATGGAGCTGGAGATGGAGCGAATCCTAGACCTGGAGATGGAGCGAAAGCTAGACCCGGAGATGGAGCTGGAGATGGGGCGAGAGCTAGACATGGAGATGGAGCTGGAGATGGAGCGAGATCTAGACCGGGTGATGGAGCTGGAGATGGAGCGGGAGCTAGACCTGGAGATGGAGCTGGAGATGGAGCGAGTGCTCGAGCTGGACATAGAGCTGGAGATGGAGCGAGAGCTAGACCTGGAGATGGAGCTGGAGATGGAGCGAGAGCTAGACATGGAGATGGAGCTGGAGATGGAACGAGCGATAGACCGGGAGATGGAGCTGGAGTTGGAGCGAGAGCCAGACCTGGAGATGGAGCTGGAGATGGAGCGAGATCTAGACCTGGAGATGGAGCTGGAGATGGAGCGAGAGCTAGACCGGGTGATGGAGCTGGAGATGGAGCGAGAGATAGACCGGGAGATGGAGCTGGAGATGGACCGAGAGCTAGACCTGGAGATGGAGCTGGAGATGGAACGAGAGATAGACCTGGAGATGGAGCTGGAGATGGAGCGAGAGCTAGACCTGGAGATGGAGCTGGAGATGGAGCAAAAGCGAGACCTGGCGATGGAGCTGGAGATGGAGCAAAAGCGAGACCTGGCGATGGAGCTGGAGTTGGAGCTAAAGCTAGACCTGGAGAGGGAGCTGGAGATGGAGCGAAAGCTAGACATGGAGATGGAGCTGGAGATGGAGCGAAAGCTAGACATGGAGATGGAGCTGGAGGTGGAGCGAAAGCCAGACCTGGAGCTGGAGATGGAGCGAAAGCTAGACCTGGAGATGGAGCTGGAGATGGAGCGAAAGCTAGACCTGGAGATGGAGCTGGAGATGGAGCGAATCCTAGACCTGGAGATGGAGCGAAAGCTAGACCCGGAGATGGAGCTGGAGATGGAGCGAGAGCTAGACATGGAGATGGAGATGGAGATGGAACGAGCGATAGACCGGGAGGTGGAGCTGGAGTTGGAGCGAGAGCCAGACCTGGAGATGGAGCTGGAGATGGAACGAGATCTAGACCTGGAGATGGAGCTGGTGATGGAGCGAGAGCTAGACCGGGAGATGGAGCTGGAGATGGAGCGGGAGCTAGACCTGGAGATGGAGCTGGAGATGGAGCGAGTGCTCGAGCTGGACATAGAGCTGGAGATGGAGCGAGAGCTAGACATGGAGATGGAGCTGGAGATGGAACGAGCGATAGACCGGGAGATGGAGCTGGAGATGGAGCGAGAGCCAGACCTGGAGATGGAGCTGGAGATGGAGCGAGATCTAGACCTGGAGATGGAGCGAGAGCTAGACCGGGTGATGGAGCTGGAGATGGAGCGAGAGATAGACCGGGAGATGGAGCTGGAGATGGACCGAGAGCTAGACCTGGAGATGGAGCTGGAGATGGAACGAGAGATAGACCTGGAGATGGAGCTGGAGATGGAGCGAGAGCTAGACATGGAGATGGAGCTGGTGATGGAGCAAAAGCGAGACCTGGCGATGGAGCTGGAGATGGAGCAAAAGCGAGACCTGGCGATGGAGCTGGAGTTGGAGCTAAAGCTAGACCTGGCGATAGAGCTGGAGATAGAGCAAAAGCAAGACCTGGCGATGGAGCTGGAGATGGAGCAGAAGGTAGACCTATCGATGGAGCTGGAGAAGGAGTAAAAGGTAGACCTGGCGATGGAGCTGGAGATGGAGCAAAAGATAGACCTGGAGATGGAGCTGGAGATGGAGCAAAAGCTAGACCTGGAGATGGAGCTGGAGGTGGAGCAAAAGCTAGTCTTGGAGACGGAGCTGGAGATGGAGCAAAAGCTAGAACTGGAGATAGTGCTGGAGATGGAGCAAAAGCTAGACCTGGAGATAGAGATGGCGCAAAAGCTAGACCAGGAGATTGAGCTGGAGATGGAGCAAAAGCTAGAACTGGAGATGGAGCTGGAGGTGGAGCAAAAGCTAGTCTTGGAGACGGAGCTGGAGATGGAGCAAAAGCTAGAACTGGAGATAGTGCTGGAGATGGAGCAAAAGCTAGACCTGGAGATGGAGATGGAGATGGCGCAAAAGCTAGACCAGGAGATGGAGCTGGAGATGGAGAGATCTAGACCTGGAGATGGAGCTGGAGATGGAGCGAGAGCTAGACCGGGTGATGGAGCTGGAGATGGAGCGAGAGATAGACCGGGAGATGGTGCTGGAGACGGAGCGTGAGATAGTCATTGAGATGGAGCTGGAGATGGAACGAGAGATAGAACTGGAGATGGAGCTGGAGATGAAGCGAGAGCTAGACCTGGAGATGGAGCTGGAGATGGAGCAAAAGCGAGACCTGGCGATGGAGCTGGAGATGGAGCAAAAGCGTGAGCTGGCGATGGAGCTGGAGATGGAGCTAAAGCTAGACCCGGAGATGGTGCTGGAGACGGAGCAAAAGCTAGACCTGGAGATGGAGCTGGAGATGGAGCGAATCCTAGACCTGGAGATGGAGCGAAAGCTAGACCCGGAGATGGAGCTGGAGATGGGGCGAGAGCTAGACATGGAGATGGAGCTGGAGATGGAACGAGCGATAGACCGGGAGATGGAGCTGGAGTTGGAACGAGAGATAGACCTGGAGATGGAGCTGGAGATGGAGCGAGAGCTAGACATGGAGATGGAGCTGGTGATGGAGCAAAAGCGAGACCTGGCGATCGAGCTGGAGATGGAGCAAAAGCGAGACCTGGCGATGGAGCTGGAGTTGGAGCTAAAGCTAGACCTGGCGATAGAGCTGGAGATAGAGCAAAGGCAAGACCTGGCGATGGAGCTGGAGATGGAGCAGAAGGTAGACCTGGCGATGGAGCTGGAGAAGGAGTAAAAGGTAGACCTGGCGATGGAGCTGGAGATGGAGCAAAAGATAGACCTGGAGATGGAGCTGGAGATGGAGCAAAAGCTAGACCTGGAGATGGAGCTGGAGGTGGAGCAAAAGCTAGTCTTGGAGGCGGAGCTGGAGATGGAGCAAAAGCTAGAACTGGAGATAGTGCTGGAGATGGAGCAAAAGCTAGACCTGGAGATGGAGATGGAGATGGCGCAAAAGCTAGACCAGGAGATGGAGCTGGAGATGGAGCGAGATCTAGACCTGGAGATGGAGCTGGAGATGGAGCGAGAGCTAGACCGGGTGATGGAGCTGGAGATGGAGCGAGAGATAGACCGGGAGATGGTGCTGGAGACGGAGCGTGAGATAGACATTGAGATGGAGCTGGAGATGGAACGAGAGATAGAACTGGAGATGGAGCTGGATATGGAGCGAGAGCTAGACCTGGAGATGGAGCTGGAGATGGAGCAAAAGCGAGACCTCGCGATGGAGCTGGAGATGGAGCAAAAGCGTGAGCTGGCGATGGAGCTGGAGATGGAGCTAAAGCTAGACCTGGCGATGGAGCTGGAGATGGAGCAAAAGATAGTCCTGGCGAAGGAGCTGGAGATGGAGCAAAAGCTAGACCCGGAGATGGTGCTGGAGACGGAGCAAAAGCTAGACCTGGAGATGGAGCTGGAGATGGAGCAAAAGCGAGACCTGGAGATGGTGCAGGAGATGGAGCAAAAGCTAGACCTGGAGCTGGAGATGGAGCAAAAGCTAGACCTGGAGATGGAGCTGGAGATGGAGCAATAGCTAGACCTGGAGATGGAGCTGGAGATGGAGCGAGAGCTAGGCCTGGAGATTGAGCTGGAGATGGAGCGAGAGATACACCGGGAGACGGAGCTGGAGATGGAGCGAGAGCTAGATCTGGAGATGGAGCTGGAGATGGAGCGAGAGCTAGGCCTGGAGATGGAGCTGGAGATGGAGCGGGAGCTAGACCTGGAGATGGAGCTGGAGATGGAGCTCGACCTCGAGCTGGACATAGAGCTGGAGATGGAGCGAGAGCTAGACCTGGAGATGGAGCTGGAGATGGAGCGAGAGCTAGTCATGGAGATGGAGCTGGAGATGGAGCGAGAGATAGACCGGGAGATGGAGCTGGAGATGGAGCGAGAGCTAGACCTGGAGATGGAGCTGGAGATGGAGCGAGATCTAGACCTGGAGATGGAGCTGGAGATGGAGCGAGAGCTAGACCGGGTGATGGAGCTGGAGATGGAAACGACAGGACTGGAGCTGGAGCAAAAGCTAGTCTTGGAGACGGAGCTGGAGATGGAGCAAAAGCTAGACCTGGAGATGGTGCTGGAGATGGAGCAAAAGCGAGACCTGGCGATGGAGCTGGAGATGGAGCAAAAGCGAGACCTGGCGATGGAGCGGGCGATGGAGCTGGGATGGATCAAGGGCGACGGTCGAGATGGAGCAAAAGCTAGACTGGTTATGGTGCTGGGAGCTGGAGATGCTGGAGAGATGGAGCAAAAGCTAGACCTGGAGATGGTGGAGTGGAGCAAAAGCTAGATGGAAGATGGAGCTGATGGAGCAAAAGCTAGAACTGGAGATGGAGCTGCAGCTGGAGAGACCTGGCGATCGAGCTGGAATGGAGCAAACGCGAGACCTCGCGATGGAGCTGAGTTGGAGCTAAAGACCTGGCGATAGAGCTGGAGGATGGAGCGAGAGCTAGTCATATGGATGGAGCTGGAGATTGGAACGAGAAATAGACCGGGAGATGGAGCAGGAGATGGAGCGAGAGCTGACCTGGAGGCTGACCTGAGCTGGAGATGGAGCGATATCTAGACCTGGAGATGGAGCTGGAGATGGAGAGCTTTGGAGCTGGAGATGGAGCAAAAAGCTAGCTGGAGATGGAGCAAAAGCTAGCTGGAGGTTGATGGAGCAAGCTTGACCTGATGGAGTGGAGATGGAGCAAAAGCGAGACCTGGCGATGGAGCTGGAGGCGAGACCTGGACGATGGAGCTGGAGTTGGAGCTAGACCTGGCGATGGAGCTGGAGATGGAGCAAAATCAAGACCTGGCGACGGAGCTCGAGATGGAGCAAAAGCTAGACCTGGTTATGGTGCTGGAGATGGAGCAAAAGCTAGACTGGATATGGTGGAGATGGAGCAAAAGCTGTGGAGATGGAGCTGGATGGCGCAAAAGCTAGACATGGAGATGGAGCTGGAGATGGAGCAAAAGCTAGAATGGAGATGGAGCTGGAGATGGAGCAAAAGCTAGCGAGACCTGGCGAGCGAGCTGGAATGGAGCAAAAGCGAGACCTGGCGATGGAGCTGGAGTTGGAGCTAAAGCTAGACCTGGCGATAGAGCTGGAGATGGAGCAAAAGCAAGACCTGGCGATGGATCTGGAGATGGAGCAGAAGGTAGACCTGGCGATGGAGCTGGAGAGGAGTAAAAGGTAGACCTGGCGATGGAGCTGGAGATGAAGCAAAAGATAGACCTGGAGATGGAGCTGGAGATGGAGCAAAAGCTAGACCTGGAGATGGAGCTGGAGGTGGAGCAAAAGCTAGTCTTGGAGACGGAGCTGGAGATGGAGCAAAAGCTAGAACTGGAGATAGTGCTGGAGATGGAGCAAAAGCTAGACCTGGAGATGGAGCTGGAGATGGCGCAAAAGCTAGACCAGGAGATGGAGCTGGAGATGGAGCAAAAGCTAGAACTGGAGATGGAGATGGAGCTGGAGATGGAACGAGCGATAGACCGGGAGATGGAGGTGGAGATGGAGCGAGAACTAGACCTGGAGATGGAGCTGGAGATGGAGCGAGATCTAGACCTGGAGATGGAGCTGGAGATGGAGCGAGAGCTAGACCGGGTGATGGAGCTGGAGATGGAGCGAGAGATAGACCGGGAGATGGTGCTGGAGACGGAGCGTGAGATAGTCATTCAGATGGAGCTGGAGATGGAACGAGAGATAGAACTGGAGATGGAGCTGGAGATGGAGCGAGAGCTAGACCTGGAGATGGAGCTGGAGATGGAGCAAAAGCGAGACCTGGCGATGGAGCTGGAGATGGAGCAAAAGCGAGAGCTGGCGATGGAGCTGGAGATGGAGCTAACGCTAGACCTGGCGATTGAGCTGGAGATGGAGCAAAAGATAATCTGGAGATGGAGCAAAATGGGAGATGGAGTGGAGATGGAGCTGGAGAAGCAAAAGCAGAGTGCTGGAGATGGAGCTGGAGATGGAGCTATAGGAGATGGGAGCTGGAATAGGAGCAAGACCTGGAGATGGAGCTGGAGATGGGCCTAGACCCGAGATGGAGCTGGAGATGGAGCAAAATCTAGACCCGGAGATGGAACTGGTGATGGAGCAAAAGCTAGACCTGGAGATGGAGCTGGAGATGGAGCAAAAGCTAGATCTGGAGATGGAGCTGGAGTTGGAGCGAAAGCTAGCTGGAGATGGATCAAAATCTAGAGCTGGAGTTGGAGCTGGTGATGGGGCGAAATCTAGAGCTGGAGATGGAGCTGCAGATGGAGCGAAAGCTAGAGCTGGAGATGGAGCTGGAGATGGAGCGAAAGCTAGACCTGGAGATGGTGCTGGAGATGGAGCAAAAGCGAGACCTGGCGATGGAGCTGGAGATGGAGCAAAAGCGAGACCTGGAGATGGAGGCTGACCTGGATATGGTGCTGGAGATGGAGCAAAAGATAGACTGGGAGGGAGCTGGAGATGGCGTGGAGCTTGGGAGATGGAGCAAAGCTTAGCAGGAGATGGATAGACCTGGAGCTGGAGATGGAGCAAAAGCTAGACCTGGGGATGGAGCTGGAGATGGAGCAATAGCTAGACCTGGAGATGGAGCTGGAGATGGAGCGAGAGCTAGGCCTGGAGATTGAGCTGGAGATGGAGCGAGAGATACACCGGGAGACGGAGCTGGAGATGGAGCGAGAGCTAGATCTGGAGATGGAGCTGGAGATGGAGCGAGAGCTAGGCCTGGAGATGGAGCTGGAGATGGAGCGGGAGCTAGACCTGGAGATGGAGCTGGAGATGGAGCTCGACCTCGAGCTGGACATAGAGCTGGAGATGGAGCGAGAGCTAGACCTGGAGATGGAGCTGGAGATGGAGCGAGAGCTAGTCATGGATATGGAGCTGGAGATGGAGCGAGAGATAGACCGGGAGATGGAGCAGGAGATGGAGCGAGAGCTAGACCTGGAGATGGAGCTGGAGATGGAGCGAGATCTAGACCTGGAGATGGAGCTGGAGATGGAGCGAGAGCTAGACCGAGTGATGGAGCTGGAGATGGAACGACAGATAGACCGGGAGATGGAGCTGGAGATGGAGCAAAAGCTAGTCTTGGAGACGGAGCTGGAGATGGAGCAAAAGCTAGACCTGGAGATGGTGCTGGAGATGGAGCTAAAGCTAGACCTGGCGATGGAGCTGGAGATGGAGCAAAATCAAGACCTGGCGATGGAGCTGGAGATGGAGCAAAAGGTAGCCCTGGCGATGGAGCTGGAGATGCAGCAAAAGCTAGACCTGCAGATGGAGCTGGAGATGGAACAATAGCTAGACCTGGAGATTGAGCTGGAGATGGAGCGAGAGATACACCGGGAGACGGAACTGGAGATGGAGCGAGAGCTAGATCTGGAGATGGAGCTGGATATGGAGCGAGATCTACACCTGGAGATGGAGCTGGAGATGGAGCGAGAGCTAGACCGAGAGATGGAGCTGGAGATGGAGCGATAGATAGACCGGGTGATGGAGCTGGAGATGGAGCGAGAGATAGACCTGGAGATGGAGCTGGGGATGGAGGGAGAGCTGGACCTGGAGATGGAGCTGGAGATGGAGCAAAAGCAAAACCCGGAGATGGAGCTGGAGATGGAGCAAAAGCTAGACCTGGAGAAGGAGCTGGAGATGGAGCAAAAGCTACAGCGGGAGATGGAGTTGGAGATGGAGCAAAAGCCAAACCCGGAGATGGAGCTGGAGATGGAGCAAAAGCTAGACCTGGGGATGCAGCTGGAGATGGAGCAATAGCTAGAACTGGAGATGGAGATGGAGCGAGAGCTAGGCCTGGAGATTGAGCTGGGGATGGAGCGAGAGATACACCGGGAGACGGAGCTGGAGATGGAGCGAAAGCTAGACCTGGAGATGGTGCTGGAGATGGAGCAAAAGCGAGACCTGGCGATGGAGCTGGAGATGGAGCAAAAGCGAGACCTGGCGATGGAGCTGGAGGTGGAGCTAAAGCTAGACCTGGCGATGGAGCTGGAGATGGAGCAAAATCAAGACCTGGCGACGGAGCTGGAGATGGAGCAAAATCAAGACCTGGCGACGGAGCTGGAGATGGAGCAAAAGCTAGACCTGGATATGGTGCTGGAGATGGAGCAAAAGATAGACCTGGAGATGGAGCTGGAGATGGCGCAAAAGCTAGACGTGGAGATGGAGCTGGAGATGGAGCAAAAGCTAGAACTGGAGATGGAGCCGGAGATGGAGCAAAAGCTACACATGGAGATGGTGCAGGAGATGGAGCAAAAGCTAGACCTGGAGCTGGAGATGGAGCAAAAGCTAGGCCTGGGGATGGAGCTGGAGATGGAGCGAGAGCTAGGCCTGGAGATGAGCTGGAGATGGAGCGAGAGATACACCGGGAGACGGAGCTGGAGATGGAGCGAGAGCTAGATCTGGAGATGGAGCTGGAGATGGAGCGAGAGCTAAAGCCTGGAGATGGAGCTGGAGATGGAGCGGGAGCTAGACCTGGAGATGGAGCTGGAGATGGAGCTCGACCTCGAGCTGGACATAGAGCTGGAGATGGAGCGAGAGCTAGACCTGGAGATGGAGCTGGAGATGGAGCGAGAGCTAGTCATGGAGATGGAGCTGGAGATGGAGCGAGAGATAGACCGGGAGAGGATGGAGATGGAGCGAGAGCTAGACCTGGAGATGAGAAGCTGGTGATGGAGCGATAGGCCTCTAGACTGGAGCTGGAGATGGAGCGATATTCTAGGAGATGGAGCGAGCTAGACCGGGTGATGGAGCTGGAGATGGAACGACAGATAGACCAGGAGATGGAGCTGGAGATGGAGCAAAAGCTAGTCTTGGAGACAGAGCTGGAGATGGAGCAAAAGCTAGACCTGGAGATGGTGCTGGAGATGGAGCAAAAGCTAGACCTGGCGATGGAGCTGGAGATGGAGCAAAAGCAAGACCTGGCGATGGAGCTGGAGATGGAGCAAAAGGTAGCCCTGGCGATGGAGCTGGAGATGGAGCAAAAGCTAGACCTGGAGATGGAGCTGGAGATGGAACAATAGCTAGAGCTGGAGATTGAGCTGGAGATGGAGCGAGAGATACACGGGAGACGGAATGGAGATGGAGCGAGAGCTAGATCTGGATGATGGAGCTGGATATTGGAGCGAGATCTACACCTGGAGATGGAGCTGGAGATGGAGCGAGAGCTAGACCGAGAGATGGAGCTGGAGATGGAGCGAGAGATAGACCGGGAGATGGAGCTGGAGATGGAGCGAGAGATAGACCTGGAGATGGAGCGGGGATGGAGGGGAGAGCTGGACCTGGAGATGGAGCTGGAGATGGAGCAAAAGCAAAACCCGGAGATGGAGCTGGAGATGGAGCAAAAGCTAGACCTGGAGAAGGAGCTGGAGATGGAGCAAAAGCTAGAGCTGGAGATGGAGCTGGAGATGGAGCAAAAGCTAAACCCGGAGATGGAGCTGGAGATGGAGCAAAAGCTAGACCTGGGGATGCAGCTGGAGATGGGAGCAATAGCTAGAACTGGAGATGGAGATGGAAGCGAGTCGAGCTAGGCCTTTCTTGGAGATTGAGCTGGGGATGGGAGCGAGAGATACACCGGGAGTACCAAACTTGGAGCTGGAGATGGAGCGAAAGCTAGACCTGGAGATGGTGCTTTTCCCTTTCTTTATCTTTCTAGGAGGGGGATGGAGCAAAAGCCCCCCCCCCCCCCCCCCCCCCCCCCCCCCCCCCCCCCCCCGAGACCTGGCCGATCTGGAGCTGGAGATGGAGCAAAAAGCGAGACCTGGCGACCAGGAGACAGCGAGGTGGAGCTAAAAGGACCTTTCTCTATTTCTTTCTTTTCTGGCGATGGAGCTGGAGATGGAGCGAAAGCTAGACCTGGCGACGGAGCTTGGTACGATGTGAGCAAAATCAATTTGACTTTCCTGTGTCTGCACTGGAGATGGTGCTGGAGATGGAGCAAAAGCTAGACCTGGATATGGTGTGCTGGAGATGGAGCAAAAGATAGACCTGGAGATGAGCTGGAGATGGCGCAAAAGCTAGACGTGTGACGATGGATGTAGCTGAGAGATGGCAGCAATTAAGCTAGAACTGGAGATGGAGCCGGAGATGGAGCAAAAGCTACACATGAGATGGTGCAGGAGATGGAGCAACAAGCTAGACCCTGGAGCTGGAGATGGAGCAAAAGCTAGGCCTAGGGGTATGGAGCTGGGGATGGATCGGCCGAGAGATACACCGGTGAGATTACGAGCTGTAGATGGAGCGAGAGCTAGATCTGGAGATGGAGCTGGAGATGGAGCGAGAGCTAGGCCTGGAGATTGGAGCTGGATATGGAGCGGAGCTAGACCTGGAGATGGAAGCTGGAGATGGAGCTCGACTCGAGCTCGACATAGAGCTGGAGATTGGAGCGAGAGCTAGACCTGGAGATGAGTGGTAGATGGAGCGAGAGCTTGTCATGGATATGGAGCTGGAGATGGAAACGAGAGATAGACCGGGAGATGGAGCAGGAGATGGAGCGAGTGAGCTGACCTGGAGATGGAGCTGGGAAATGGAAGCGATATCTAGACCTGGAGATGGAGCTGGAGATGGAGCGAGAGCTAGACCGGGTGATGGAGCTGGAGATGGAACGACAGATAGACCGGGAGCTGGAGCTGGAGATGGAGCAAAAGCTAGTCTTGGAGACGGAGCTGGAGATGGAGCAAAAGCTAGACCTGGAGATGGTGCTCGAGATGGAGCAAAAGCGAGACCTGGCGATGGAGCTGGAGATGGAGCAAAAGCGAGACCTGGCGATGGAGCTTGAGTTGGAGCTAAAGCTAGACCTGGCGATGGAGCTGGAGATGGAGCAAAATCAAGACCTGGCGACGGAGCTCGAGATGGAGCAAAAGCTAGACCTGGATATGGTGCTGGAGATGGAGCAAAAGCTAGACCTGGAGATGGAGCTGGAGATGGCGCAAAAGCTAGACATGGAGATGGAGCTGGAGATGGAGCAAAAGCTAGAACTGGAGATGGAGCTGGAGCTGGAGCAAAAGCGAGACCTGGCGATCGAGCTGGAGATGGAGCAAAAGCGAGACCTCGCGATGGAGCTGGAGTTGGAGCTAAAGCTAGACCTGGCGATGGAGCTGGAGAAGGAGTAAAAGGTAGACCTGGCGATGGAGCTGGAGATGGAGCAAAAGATAGACCTGGAGATGGAGCTGGAGATGGAGCAAAAGCTAGACCTGGAGATGGAGCTGGAGGTGCAGCAAAAGCTAGTCTTGGAGACGGAGCTGGAGATGGAGCAAAAGCTAGACATGGAGATAGTGCTGGAGATGGAGCAAAAGCTAGACCTGGAGATGGAGCTGGAGATGGCGCAAAAGCTAGACCAGGAGATGGAGCTGGAGATGGAGCAAAAGCTAGAACTGGAGATGGAGCTGGAGATGGAACGAGCGATAGACCGGGAGATGGAGCTGGAGATGGAGCGAGAGCTAGACCTGGAGATGGAGCTGGAGATGTAGCGAGATCTAGACCTGGAGATGGAGCTGGAGATGGAGCGAGAGCTAGACCGGGTGATGGAGCTGGAGATGGAGCGAGAGATAAACCGGGAGATGGTGCTGGAGACGGAGCGTGAGATAGTCATTGAGATGGAGCTGGAGATGGAACGAGAGATAGAACGTTGGTGGGACCTGGAGTCCTGGATCATAGTTCCAGCATGGGTCCGCATCGTGTCCCATGTTCTGATCATCTGCCAGATGATAATTGTGGTGTATCTGCTATGCATTAATTTGTAAATTTAAAAGGCGGAGAAGGATGGCCAAATTACAACAGCTGGTAAATCGAGCCGCACGACATCACCGGAACGACATTCCATCACTGTAAAATATCTGTACTCTAGTTCAATAGTCTTGTAATATGTTGTAATCCCTGCATTTTCAGGGAATGGTCGTGAGGGTACTGTATGGTTTGTGGGATTGATGTAAAGTAAAATGTGTATAGTGTAAGTTAATGTGCTTCGCGGGCCTAGTTTAGTGATTAAGGGGGCTTTCGGGTACATAATTTCACCTTTCTCACCAGGAGTGTGTACAGCTCTTGAGGCTGGAGGATTGCCCACTAACTTTGTCAATCGATACGGTCTGTGCAAGCCTGGACGTATCGTAGGGGCATGTAAGTTATTGGGGCAAATCCTCCAAAATTATGGTAAGAACGTGGATAAGGCATGGGCATTTCAAAAAAGACAGATTTGCTGGCTGCAACGGCAAAACCCGCAATCCACAGAAAGACTCAGTTTCAAGTTTCAAACCATCTGGCCCGTGGACTTGGACATCACACAACGGTGTGAACAAAGGCAGAGACGGAGATTTTCTTGGATTCTTGATTCCAGCTCCAATTTAACTCAACCTAGCTCTAGCCCTTGCTCCATCTCCAGCTCCATCCCCAGCACCAGCTCCAGCTCCATCTCCAGCTACATCTCAGGCACCATCTTCAGATCCACCTCCAGCTCTACCTCCATCTCCATCTTCAGTTCCATTTCCATCTCCAGCTCTAGCTCCATCTGAGGTACATCTTTAGCTCCATCCCCAGCTCTGTCAAGCTGCAGCTCTAGCTCCATCTCCAGCTCTATCTCCAGCTCTAGCTACAGCTCCATTTCCAGCTCTGACTCACATCTCCAACTCCAGCTCCAGCTCCAAATCCAGCTCCAGTTCTAGCTCCACCTCCAGCTACACCTCGCTGTACTAGCTAAAGCTCCATTATCCAGTCCCCTCATCCAGCTCCATCTCTAGCTCTGGCTCCAGCTCCAGCACCATCTCTAGCTTGAGCACGAGCTCTACGTCTACCTCCAGCTCCATCTCCAGCTCCATTTCCAGCACTAGCTCTAGCACTATCTCTAACTCTAGCTGCATCTCAAGCTAGCTCTAGCTCACTCAAGCTCCATCTCAAGATCCATATCCAGCTAAAGCTCCAGCTCCAGCTCCCTGCTGATGCATCTCAAACCATCTCCAGCTCTATTTTAACACCACCTCCAGCTCAAGCTCGTGCTCCATCTCCAGCTCCATCTCCAGCACTAGCTTTAACTTCATCTCCAGCTCTAGCTCCAACTGCATCTTCAGTTCCAGCTCCAACTACATCACATTTCCATCTCCAGCTCCAGATCTAGCTCCATCTTCGCTCCATCCCCAGCTCTGACTTAAGCTCCATCTCTGTCTCCAGCTCCAGCTCAAGCTCCAGCTTTAGCTCCAACTCCATTTCCAACTCCAGCTCCAGCTCTAGCTCCATCCTCGCTCCATCCACAGCTCCAGCTGCAGCTCCATCTCTGTCTCCAGCTCAAGCTCCAGCTTTAGCTTCAACTCCATCTCCATCTCCAGCTACAGATCCAGTTCCAGCTCCATCTCAAGCTCCACCTCCAGCTCCATCTCCAGCTCCATCTCCAGCTCTAGCCTAAGAGCAGGAGATGGAGCTGGAGCTGGGGATGGGGATGGAACTGGAGCTGGAGCTGGAGCTGGAGATGGAGATGGAGCTGGAGCTGGAGACGGAGCTGGAGCTGGAGCTTGAGGTTGAGCTAGATATAGAATAGAACTAGAGATAGAGATGGAGATTGGCACAGGAGGGAAGGTGGAGCCTGAGGTGCAGATAGTGCTGGGGATAGAGCTGGAGCTAGAGAGAGATAAATAAGGAGCTGGCGGAAAAGATAGAGGTGGAGCTAATGATGGAGATGGAGCTAGTCATGGAGATGGACCTGGAGGTGCGGGATCTAGAGCTGTAGCTGGAGTTGGAGCTGGAGTTGGAAGCTGGAGCTGGAACTGGAGCAGGAGCTGGAGATGGTGCGGGAGATGTTCCTGGAGATGGGAGCTACAGCTGGTGATGGAGCTGGAGCTGGAGTGTAGATGGGAGATGGGCCTGGAAATAGAGCTGGAGCTTGACATGGAGCTGGAGTTGGAGCTTGAGGTTGAGCTAGAGATGGAACTAGAGATGGAGCTGCAGATGGAATTGGAGATGGAGCTGGAGCCTGAGGTGCAGATAGAGCTGGGGCTGGAGCTGGAGCTAGAGAGAGATAAAGAAGGAGTGGCGAAAAAATTAGAGGTGGAGCTAGTGATGGAAAATGGAGCTAGACCTGGAGATGGATCTGGAGGTGCGGGAGATGGAACTGTGGAAGGAGCTGGAGATCGTTATAAACTATACACTATAAATGCAATACTACATACTATCAAACATTAACACACAATATAATATAGTATAACACACTATAAAAATTTTAACACTATAAAACACAATTAATACACTATTACACACTATGACACACTATAATATAAACTATAATACCATATAGTACTGAACAGTACACTATAACAAACTACAACACTATAAGAATGCCATGCATGATAACATTATAATATTATAACACTATAACATTAATAATAGTCGCATTACACTACAAACACACTATAACATTATAAAATAGTATATAACACAATAAAGCACATACAATAAAACACACTATTAAACGCTATAACATATTACAACACACTATAACATACTATAACACACTATAATGCTATAATGCTATATACAATATACACTATTACACACTATAACACACTATAATGCTATAATGCTATATACAATATACAATATAATACAAAATAACACCTGAAAACAATATAGTATACACGATAATACACGCTCTGTAAGACGCCATAATCTACTATAACACTGTAAAACAAGTTCCAAAAAGTCTCCAGCTCCATCTCCAGTTCCATCTGCAGCTCCATCTCTAGTTCCATCTCTAGCTCAACCT
The DNA here is from genome assembly GCA_035221665.1 of Okamejei kenojei. Classification (NCBI taxonomy): domain Eukaryota; kingdom Metazoa; phylum Chordata; class Chondrichthyes; order Rajiformes; family Rajidae; genus Okamejei; species Okamejei kenojei. The sequence continues at coordinate 133,459 of CM069159.1, forward strand.
CAAGCTCCAGCTCCAGCTCCAGCTCCGTCCCCAGCTCCATCTCCATCCCCATCTCCAGCATCTCCTGTTCTACCTCAAGCTCCATCTCCAGCTCTAGCTTCATGTCCAGAATCTCCAGCTCCAGCTCCATGTCAAGCTCCAGCTCTATTTCCAGGCCCATCTCCATCTACAGCTCCAGCTCGAGCTCTATCACCAGCTCTAGCTCCATCTCCAAGTCCATCTCCCACACCATCTCCAGCTCCTGCTCCAGCTCCAGCTCCAGCTCCAACTCCAGCTCCAACTCCAGCTCCAACTCTAGATCCACCTCCAGCTCCAGCTCCAACTCCAGCTCCAACTCCAGCTCCAGCTCTAGATCCACCTCCAGCTTTAGCTCCACATCCATCTCTTGCTCCAGCTCTAGCTCCATCTCCAAGTCCATCTCCCACACCATCTCCAGCTCCTGCTCCAGCTCCAGCTCCAGCTCCAGCTGCAACTCAATCTCCAGCTCCTCCTCCATCTCCAGCTCCAGCTCTAGCTCCAGCTCCATCCCCAGTTCCATCTCCAGCTCCATCTCCCGCACCTCCAGGACCATCTCCATGACTAGCTCCATCTCCATCACTAGCTCCACCTCTATTTTTCCGCCAGCTCCTTATTTATCTCTCTCTAGCTCCAGCTCTATCCCCAGCACTATCTGCACCTCAGGCTCCACCTCCCTCCTGTGCCATCTCAATCTCTATCTCTAGTTCTTATATCTAGCTCAACCTCAAGCTCCAGCTCCAGCTCCGTCTCCAGCTCCAGCTCCACCTCCATCTCCCGCTCCAGCTCCAGCTCCAGTTCCATCCCCATCCCCAGCTCCAGCTCCATCTCCTGCTCTTAAGCTAGAGTTGGAGATGGAGACTGATCTAGAGCTGGAGATGGAGATGGAGCTGGAGATTTAATTAGAGCTGGTGCTGGCGATGGAGATGGAGCTAGAGCTGAAGATGGAGCTAGAGCTAGAGATGGACATGGAGCTGGAGCTGGAGATGGCGTTGGAGATGGAGCTGGAGCTGCAGGAGCTGGAGACTGAGCTGGAGATGGAGCTGGAAGGAGCTGGAACTGGAGATGGAGCTCGAGATGGAGCTGGAGATGGAGCTAGAGATGGAGCTGAAGATGGAGGTAGAGTCGGAGCTCGAGATGGAGATGGAGATGGAGGTGGAGATGAAGCTGCTGGAGATAGAGATGAAACTGGAGATGGAGCTCGAACTAGAATTGGAGCTGGAAATGGCGCTCGAGATTGACCTGGAGATGGAGCTGGACCTAGAGCTGGAGCTGGAAAATCGAGCTGGAGATGGCCCTAGAGATAGGGCTAGAAGCTGGAGATGGAGCTGGAGGTGGAGTGAAAGCTGGAGCAGGTGATGGAGCTAGGGCGAGAGCTGGAGCTAGAATTGGCGCTGGAGCAAGAGCTGGAGATGAAGTGGAGACGGAACTGGAGATGAAGCTGCATCTGGTGGTGGAGCTAAAGCTAGATCTGGAGATGGAGGCTGAAATGGAGCTAGAGCTGGGATCAAGCGATGGAGTTAGAGCAAGAGCTGAAGAATGAGCTGGAGATGGAGCTAGCGCTGGAGATGGAGAAGGAGCTAGAGTTACAGTAGGGGACGGAGTTGGAAATGGAGCTGGTGATGCAACTAGAGCTAGAGATGGAGTAGAGCTGGAGCTAGTTGGAGATGGAGAAGGAGCTAGAGTTGGAGATGGAGCTGGAGATGGAGCTGTAGGTGGAGCTTGAGGGAGCTGGAACTGGATCTGTAGCTGGAGATGGAAATGGAGTTGAAGCTAAAGCTGGAACTTGAGCTGGAGCTGGAGACAGAGATGGAGCTGTAGCTGCAGCTGTGGATGGAGCGAGGATGGAGCTAGAGCTGGAGCTGGAGATGAAGTTGGAATGGAGTTGGAACTAAAGCTGGAGCTTGAGCTGGAGCTGGAGACAGAGGTGGAGCTTAAGTCAGAGCTGGGGATGGAGCGAAAATGGAGCTAGAGCTGGAGCTGGAGATGGAAATGGAGATGTAGTTGGAGATGGAGCTGGAACTGAAGATGCAGATGGAGCTAGAGCTGGAGATGAAGTTAAAGCTAGTACTGGAGATGGAGCTGGGAGATGGAGTACGAGCTTGTGCTGGAGATGGTGTTAAAATAGAGCTGGATATGGTTTGAGATGCATCTGCAGGGAGCTAGAGCTGGAGCTTTAGCTGGATATGGATCTTGAGGGAGCTTGAGGGAGCTAGTGCTGGCTTGAGATGCAGCTAGAGTTAGAGATAGTGCTAGAGCTAGTGCTGGAAATGGAGCTGGAGATGGAGCTGGAGGTAGAAGTAGAGCTCGTGCTCAAGCTAGAGATGGTGCTGGAGCTGGAGCCAGTGCTAGAGATGGAGCTGGAGAGGGGACTGGAGATGGAGCTTTAGCTGGTACAGCTGGAGATGTAGCTGGAGGTGGAGCTAGAACTGGAGCTGGATTTGGAGCTGGAGCTGGAGTTGGAGATGGAGATAGAGCTGGAAATGGAGTTGTAGCTAGAGCTGGAGATAGAGCAAGAGCTGGAGCTTAAGACAGAGCTGGGGATGGAGCTAAAGATGTACCTGCAGATTGAGCTAGACTGGAGCTGGAGATGGAAATGGAGATGGAGCTGGAACTGAAGATTGAGATGGAGGTAGAGCTGGAGATGAAGTTAAAGCTAGTACTGGAGATGGAGCTGGAGTTGGAGCTAGAGCTAATCTGGAGATGGTGTTAAAATAGAGCTGGAGATGGGGTTTGAGATACACCTGCAGGGAACTCGAACTGGATCTTTAGCTGGATATGGAGCTTGATGGTGCTAGAGCTAGAGCTTGAGATGCAGCTAGAGATAGAGATAGTGCTAGAGGTAGTGCTGGAGATGGAGCTGGAGATGGAGATGGACGTAGAGGTAGAGCTCGTGCTCGTGATAGAGGTGGAGCTGGAGCTGGAGCCAGAGCTTGAGATGGAGCTGGAGATGGGACTGGAGATGGAGATCTAGGTAGTACAGCTGGAGATGTAGCTGGAGGTAGAGCAAGGGCTAGAGCTAGGTTGAGTTAAATTGGAGCTGGAATCAGCTGGAGAGAGAGCTGGATATGGAGCAAGAGCTGGAACTGGAGATGGAGCTTGAAGTGGAGCTAGGGTTAGAGCAGGCGTTTGAAATGCAGATGGAGCTTGAGCCGGAGATGTAAATGGAGCTAGAGATAGAACGAGAAGGGGCTGGAGATGGCGCTGGAGATGGAGCTGGAGATGAAGCCTGATCTAGAGCTGGAACTGGAGTTAAACTGTAGCTGGATTGAGCTGGAGATGGAGCAAGAGCTGGAGCTTAAGTCAGAGCTGGGGGTGGAGCTAAAGATGTACCTGCAGATTGAGCTAGACTGGAGCTGGAGATGGAAATGGAGATGGAGCTGGAACTGAAGATTGAGATGGAGGTAGAGCTGGAGATGAAGTTAAAGCTAGTACTGGAGATGGAGCTGGAGTTGGAGCTAGAGCTCAGCTGGAGATGGTGTTAAAATAGAGCTGGAGATACACCTGCAGGGAGCTCGAACTGGAGCTTTAGCTGGAAATGGAGCTTGATGGAGCAAGAGCTAGAGCTTGAGCTGCAGCTAGAGTTAGAGATAGTGCTAGAGTTAGTGCTGGAAATGGAGCTGGAGATGGAGATGGAGGTAGAGGTAGAGCTCGTGCTCGTGCTGGAGGTGGAGCTGGAGCCAGAGCTGGAGATGGAGCTGGAGATTGGACTGGAGATGGAGATCTAGCTAGTACAGCTGGAGATGTAGCTGGAGGTGGAGCTCGAGCTTGAGCTGGAGCTGGAGCTGGAGATGGAGCTGGAGATGGAACTACAGCTAAAGCAGGAAATGGAGTTGTCGCTAGAGCTGGAGATAGAGCTGGAGATAGCGCTGGAGATGGAGCAAGAGCTAGAGCTAGGTTGAGGTAAAATTGGAACTGCAGTCAGCTGGAGACAGAGCTGGATATGGAGCAAGAGCTGGAAATGGAGATGGAGCTTGAGGTGGAGCTTAGGATTGGAGCTGGCGATGAAATGGAGATGGAGCTTGAGCTGGAGTTGTAGATGGAGCTAGAGATAGAACGAGAAGGGCTGGAGATGGCGCTGGAGATGGAGCAGGAGAGAGCTTGAGATGGAACTAGATTTATAGCAGGCGATGGAAATGGAGATGGAGTTGGAGATGGAGTTGGAAATGGAGCTGGAACTGAAGATGGAGATGGAGCTAGAGCTGGAGATGAAGTTAAAGCTAGTTCTTGAAATGGAGCTGGAGGGAGCTAGAGCTGGTGTTAAAATAGCTGGATATGGTGTTAAAATAGAGTGGTGTGAGTGGAGATGGAGTTTGAGATGTATCTGCAGTGAGCTCGAGTTGGAGCTTTAGCTGGATATGGAGCGATATGGAGCTTGAGATGGAGCTAGAGCTAGAGATTGAAATGCAGCTATAGTTAGAGATCGTGCTTGAGCTAGTGCTGGAAAATGGAGCTGGCGACGGAGTTGGAGGTAGAGGTAGAGCTCGTGCTCGTGCTAGAGATAGAGCTGGAGCTGGACCAGAGCTTGAGATGGAGCTGGAGATGGGACTGGAGATAGACCTCTAGCTAGTGCAGCTGGAGATGTAGCTGGAGGTGGAGCTGTAGCTAGAGATAGAGCTGGCGATGGAGCAAGAGCTAGCGCTAGGTTGAGTTAATTTGGAGCTGGAGTCAGCTGGAGATTGAGCTAGAGCTGGATATGTAGCAAGAGCTGGAGCTGGAGATGGAGCTGCAGGGTAGAACGAGAAGGGGCTGGAGATGGCGCTGAAGATGGAGCGGGAGCTTGGGATGGAGTAGAATTATAGCAGGAGATGGAGATGTAGATGCAGCTGGAGACGCAACTAGAAACGTTAAGAGGGGTTTCCAGGTGTTTGCAAAGTTGTTTAGAGAGGTGTTGTGTGGTTTAGAGGGGTTTTGTACGTGTTTAAGGGGTGTAGAGGGAGTTGGAGGGAGTGTTAGAGTGGTTTTACAGGGCGCTAGAGGGATTTAGAGGGGTTTAGAGGGATTTACGTTGGGTTGGAGGGTATGTACAGATGTTTTGAGGGGTTTACAGGTGTTTCCGTATGTTTACAGGTGTCTAGAAGATGGATTTTAGGGGTCAGAAGGATTTACAGGTATTTCAAGGGGTTTGCAGGGGGTTAGTGACGATTACAGGGGTTTACAGGTGTTTAGAGGGATTTACAGGGGTTAAGAGGGATTTACAGCTGATTAGAGGGGTTTAGAGGTGTTAAGGGGCTTTAGAGGTGGGTTGCAGGTGTTGATAGAGGTTTAGAGGTGTTTAGAGGTGTTCAGAGGGGTTTAGTTGGTGTACAGCGGTGTGCAGGAATTAGAGGTGTTTAGAGGGTTTTACGTGGTTTTGGATTGGTTTAGAGTTTGTTTAGCAGGCTTTATAGGGGTTTACTGTGTCTTCAAGGGGTTTGCAGGAGATTAAATATAGAGGGGTTTACAGGTGTTTATAGGGATTTACAGAAGATTAGAGGGGTTTAGAGAGGTTTAGAGTGGGTTATAGTGTCGAGATGGGTTTGGAGGGAGTTTAGAGGGGTTTTGAGGGGGGTTAGAGGGGTTTGTAGGGATTTAGAGCGGATTTACGTGGGGTTACAGATATTTACAGGTGTTGAGGGGTTTGCATGTAGGCGTTTAGAGGGGTTTCGAGTAGTTTAGATGGTGAACAGGGGTTTGCAGTGGGTTGTTAGAGGTGTTTGAAGGGATTTAGAGGGATCTCCGTGGGGTTAGCGGTATTACAGAGGGTTTGAGGGGTTTACATGTGTTTTCGGGTTTCTGCAGATGTTTAGAGGGGTTTACAGCGGTTTAGAGGGAGTTACAGCTGTTTAGAGGTGTTTAGGGGGGTTTTCATCAGGTTATAGGGGGTTAGGTGGATTTGCAGAGGTTTAGTGGGATTTACAGGGGTTTAGAAGGGTCTAGAGGGGTTTACAGAAGTTTAGAGGTGTTTGCAGGTGTTTAGAAAGGTTTAGAGTGGTTTAGAAGGGATTAGCGGGATTTAGATAAAGTTAACGTATTATATCGTTTTATACAGTATGTTATAATGTATCAGACTGTTTTGGTGTGATTGTGTATACGGTGTTAAAGTGTATTATATTGCGTTATAGTGTATTTTAGTGGTGTCATGTATTGGTAGTGCGTAATAGTATATTGTAATGTGTTCGAACGTGTTATTCTGTTTTATAGTGATATTGAGTGATATAGCGTGATATTGTATTATAATATATATTATAATGTGTCGTAGTGAAATTATATATCTTAGTGTGTTATATTGTATTTTTGCGTGTTAGTGTATAATGTTAAAATGATTCTTGCGTATTACAGTGTGGTTAAGACTGTTAAAGTGTTATATTGCTTTCATGTATTAAAGTATATCATAGAATCCTAATGTATTATAGTCTGTTATAGCGTATTATAGTGTCTGGTGTATTATAGTGTAATATAGATTGTTCTGTTATTTGTGTGTGTGTGTATTATAATGCGTATGTGATGATATATTGTGGTGTATATTATATTGTAATGTGTGTTATATTATATTGTAATAGCGTATATGGTGTGTATTAAATGTGTTAGTATGTTTTATATGGTATAAAACACTAATAACACACTATAATGCTATAATGCTATATACAATATACATATAATACAAAATAACACCTGAAAAACATATAGTATACACGATAATACACGCTCTGTAACACGCCATAATCTACTATAACACTATAAAACAACATAGTATAATACCATATGACATTATGACACACTAAAATAGAATATAAAGTAGGATAATATTCCGAAAAGACTATTACAGTATCACACTGTAACTTTCATAATCTAGAATACACTCATTACTAACACACTTTAAACACCATAGTACACTATACGCACTCTAAACCAATAGAACTCACTAATATAGTCTAATACACAAAACACACTTTAATATTATTACATACTCTATTATACTGCATAAAACTATATTATATATTAGATCATAATAACACAAAATACACTACAATTAAACACTATAACACCATATACATTAGAACATACCGCACACGACAACAATGCTTCACAACAAATTATAATACCATATAACTGAATAACACACTATAATAATACAAATAGTATGTTATACTAGTTATATAGTGTTACATTGTCTTATAGTGTTATGTGTTACTGCAGATACACAAAAACACACTTTATACTTTATAACACTATTTAATACCATATAACGATTAATACATTATAACACAGAATAACACATTCTAATACACTATTACACACTACAATACTATGAAACACTTTAACACACATTGCATATAATATAACAACTAAATACACTATAATAGTCACAATCACACTACACAATAGCAGATTACAATAACCACTCACACATCACACATATATAGCATACTATGTACATTATAATACACCAGCACAAACACGCACACTGCATACCCAATAACACATTATTATACACGCTCGCATTTAACAGACTATAACACAATAACACACTACATCACATCATATTACAATCTAATATTCTATCACACAATATACTATAACCTACTATATATAACACTAAACTAATGCACTAACGTCTAGCACTAAAACTATATATAACTAAATATAACACGCGATATCGCACGATAATAGACGCGATACTAACACTATCATAACCGTGTAGCACTATGAAACAATACCAAGCAGTATCAAACAGTATAACATGCATTATAAGACACCAGTACACTATAAAACACGATAACACGTTAATAATACATTAGAATCCTATGATACACTATCACTATAATACACCATAACGCACCACAACACTTAAACAATATAACACATCCTATAACAATATCATAGTTTATCACTTAATAACACTCTGTTACACAATAATACATTATAAACATAAAACTATGCACACTATAACACGCAACAATACACTCTAACAACACTAAGATACATATTAATGCACTACAACACATAACTCACATTATAATATACATTATAATACATTATAACACTACAATGCACGATAACACAGAATAACACGTTCTAACACATTGCAATATGCAATAACGCACTATAATACATTACACGACTAAAATACACTATAACGCAATATAACACATTTTAACTTCTTATAACACACTATGACACTTAACACACTATAACATACTATAACGCACTAAAACTATAAAATATAAAATATACACACTTTAACACGTTCATATTGTAACACTGAAATGCACTATAACAATATAATAGTTAAGGCATGCGATAATACACAATTATGTTTTATTTATACTACACTATCCTATACACTCTAACTCCCTATGTCAGGAAAATACACACTATAACACGCTATAATACACAAACAACAATACAACACAACATATTGTTATTTGTGTGTGCTAATCTAATTATAATGATATTGTGTTACACTATTTAACACAAACAATATACACTATATTACACAAATAACAATAATACACTGTGATAAAACTATAGCACACTATCTATACTGTTTATAGTGTGTTACATTGTCATATAGTGTTATAGCAGATTCTAGTGAGTTAAGTGTATTATGGTGCTAGTCTGGTATAGTGTGAAGTAGTGTGTTATAGTAGTCTGTTATTGTGCAGAGCTGGGGATGGAGCGAAAATGGAGCTAGAGCTGGAGATGGAAATGGAGATGTAGTTGGAGCTGGAACTGAAGATGCAGATGGAGCTAGAGGCTGGAGATGAAGTTTTAAAGCTAGTAATGGAGATGGAGCTGGAGACGGGAGCACGAGCTTGTGCTGGAGATGGTGTTAAAATAGAGCTGGAGATGGGTTTGAGATGCATCTGCAGGGAAGCTAGAGCTGGAGCTTTAGCTGGATATGGATCTTGGATGGAGCTTGAGGGAGCTAGAGCTAGCTTGAGATGCAGCTAGAGTTAGAGATAGTGCTAGAGCTAGTGCTGGAATGGAGCTGGAGATGGAGCTGGAGGTAGAAGTAGAGCTCGTGCTCAAGCTCGAGATGGTGCTGGAAGCTGCAGCCAGTGCTTAGAGATGGAGCTGGAGAGGGGACTGGAGATGGAGCTTTAGCTAGTACAGCTGGAGATGTTAGCTGGAAGGTGGAGCTAGAACTGGAGCTGGATTTGGAGCTGGAGCTGCAGTTGGAGATGGAGATAGAGCTGGAAATGGAGCTAGAGATAGAGCTGGAGATAGAGCAAAGAGCTGGAGCTTAAGACCAGAAGCTGGGATGGAGCTAAAGAATGTACCTTGCAGATTGAGCTAGGACTGGAGCTCGGAAATGGAGATGGAGCTGGAAACTGAAGATTGAGATGGAGGTAGAGCTGGAGATGAAGTTAAAGCTAGTACTGGAGATGGAGCTGGAGTTGGAGCTAGAGCTAAGCTGGAGATAATAGAGTTAAAATAGAGCTGGAGATGGGGTTTGAGATACACCTGCAGGGGAACTCGAACTGGATCTTTAGCTGGATATGGAGTTTGATGGTGCTAGAGCTAGAGCTTGAGATGCAGCTAGAGTTAGAGATAGTGCTAGAGGTAGTGCTGGAAATGGAGCTGGAGATGGAGATGGACATAGAGGTAGAGCTCGTGCTCGTGCTAGAGGTGGAGCTGGAGCTGGAGCCAGAGCTTGAGATGGAGCTGGAGATGGGACTGGAGATGGAGATCTAGGTAGTACAGCTGGAGATGTAGCTGGACGTTAGAGCAAGGGCTAGAGCTAGGTTGAGTTAAATTGGAGCTGGAATCAGTGGAGAGAGAGCTGGATATGGAGCAAGAGCTGGAATGGAGATGGAGCTTGAAGTGGAGCTAGGGTTGGAGCAGGCGTTTGAAATGGAGATGGAGCTTGAGCCGTAGATGTAAATGGAGCTAGAGATAGAACGAGAAGGGGCTGGAGATGGCGCTGGAGATGGAGCTGGAGATGAAGCCTGATCTAGAGTTGGAACTGGAGTTAAACTGTAGCTGGATTGAGCTGGAGATGGAGCAAGAGCTGGAGCTTAAGTCAGAGCTGGGGGTGGAGCTAAAGATGTACTGCAGATTGAGCTAGACTGGAGCTGGAGATGGAAATGGAGATTGAGATGGAGGTAGAGCTGGAGATGAATAGTACTGGAGATGGAGCTGGAGTTGGAGCTAGAGCTCAGCTGGAGATGGTGTTAATATAGAGCTGGAGATACACCTGCAGGGAGCTCGAACTGGAGCTTTAGCTGGAAATGGAGCTTGATGGAGCAAGAGCTAGAGCTTGAGCTGCAGCTAGAGTTAGAGATAGTGCTAGAGTTGGTGCTGGAAAAGGAACTGGAGATGGAGATGGAGGTAGAGGTAGAGCTCGTGCTCGTCAGGTGGAGCTGGAGCCAGAGCTGGAGATGGAGCTGGAGATTGGACTGGAGATGGAGATCTAGCTAGTACAGCTGGAGATGTAGCTGGAGGTGGAGCTAGAGCTTGAGCTGGAGCTGGAGCTGGAGATGGAACTACAGCTAAAGCAGGAAATGGAGCTGTAGCTAGAGCTGGAGATAGAGCTGGAGATAGCGCTGGAGATGGAGCAAGAGCTAGAGCTAGGTTGAGGTAAATTGGAGCTGCAGTCAGCTGGAGATAGAGCTGGATATGGAGCAAGAGCTGGAAATGGAGATGGAGCTTGAGGTGGAGCTAGGATTGGAGATGGCGATTGAAATGGAGATGGAGCTTGAGCTGGAGTTGTAGATGGAGCTAGAGGTAGAACGAGAAGGGGCTGGCGCTGGAGATGGAGCAGGAGATAGAGCTTGAGATGGAACTAGATTTATAGCAGGCGATGGAAATGGAGATGGAGTTGGAGATGGAGTTGGAAATGGAGCTGGAACTGAAGGAGATGGAGCTAGAGCTGGAGATGAAGTTAAAGCTAGTTCTTGAAATGCTGGAGGGAGCTAGAGCTGGTGTTAAAATAGCTGGATATGGTGTTAAAATAGAACTGGAGTGAGCTGGAGATGGAGTTTGAGATGTATCTGCAGTGAGCTCTAGTTGGAGCTTTAGGTGGATAAGGAGCGATATGGAGCTTGAGATGGAGCTAGAGATTGAGATGCAGCTATAGTTAGAGATCGTGCTTGAGCTAGTGCTGGAAATGGAGCTGGCGACGGAGTTGGAGGTAGAGGTAGAGTTCGTGCTCGTGCTAGAGATAGAGCTTGAGCTGGACCCAGAGCTTGAGATGGAGCTGGAGATGGGACTGGAGATAGACCTCTAGCTAGTACAGCTGGAGATGTAGCTGGAGGTGGAGCTGTAGCTAGAGCTAGAGATAGAGCTGGCGATGGAGCAAGAGCTAGCGCTAGGTTGAGTTAATTTGGAGCTGGAGTCAGCTGGAGATGGAGCTAGAGCTGGATATGGAGCAAGAGCTGGAGCTGGAGATGGAGCTACAGGTAGAACGAGAAGGGGCTGGAGATGGCGCTGAAGATGGAGCAGGAGCTTGGGATGGAGGTAGAATTATAGCAGGAGATGGAGATGTAGATGCAGCTGGAGACGCAACTGGAGACGTTTAGAGGGGTTTCCAGGTGTTTACAAGTGTTTAGAGATATGTTGTGTGGTTTAGAGGGGTTTGTACGTGTTTAAGGGGTGTAGAGGGAGTTGGAGGGAGTTTAGAGTGGTTTACAGGGCGCTAGAGGGAGTTGGAGGGGGAGCTTTAGAGGGATTCACGTTGGGTTGGAGGTATGTACAGATGTTTTGAGGGTTTACAGGTGTTTCCGTATGTTTTTACAGGTGGTTAGAGATGGATTTATAGGGGTCAGAAGGATTTACAGGTATTTCAAGGGGTTTGCAGGGGGTTAGTGACGATTACAGGGGTTTACAGGTGTTTAGAGGGGATTTTACAGGGGTTAAGAGGGATTTACAGAGGTTTAGAGGTGTTTAGAGGTGTTCAGAGTTGTTTAGTTGGTTTACAGCGGTTTGCGGGGGATTAGAGGTGTTTAGAGGGTTTTACGTGGTTTTGGATTGGTTTAGAGTTTGTTTAGCGGGCTTTATAGGGGTTTTACTGGGTCTTCAAGGGGTTTGCAGGATGTTAAATATAGAGGGGTTTACAGGTGTTTAGAGGGATTTACAGAAGATTAGAGGGGTTTTACAGAGGTTTAGAGTGGGTTACACTGTCGAGATGGGTTTGGAGGGAGTTTAGAGGGGTTTTGAGGGGGGTTAGAGGGGTTTGTCGGGATTTAGAGGGATTTACGTGGGGTTACAGATATTTACTGGTTGAGGGGTTTGCATGTAGGGGTTAAGAGGGATTTACAGGGGGGGTAGAGGGGTTTAGAGGTGTTAAGGGGGGTTTAGAGGTGGTTGCAGGTGTTTATGGAGGTTTAGAGGTGTTTAGAGGTGTTCAGAGGGGTTTAGTTGGTGTACAGCGGTGTGCAGGAGATTAGAGGTGTTTAGAGGGGTTTCGAGTAGTTTAGATGGTGAACAGGGGTTTGCAGTGGGTTAGAGGTGTTTGAAGGGATTTAGAGGGATCTCCGTGGGATTAGCGGTATTACAGAGGGTTTGAGGGGTTTACATGTGTTTTCGGGTGTTTGCAGATGTTTAGAGGGGTTTACAGCGGTTTAGAGGGGGTTACAGCTGTTTAGAGGTGTTTAGAGGGGCTTTCATCAGGTTATAGGGGGTTAGGTGGGATTTTGCAGAGGTTTAGTGTGATTTACAGGGGTTTAGAAGGGTTTAGCAGGGGTTTAGAGAAGTTTAGAGATGTTTTCCGCAAGGTGTTTAGAGAGGTTTAGAGTGGTTTAGAAAGGGATTTAGAGGGATTTAGATAATGTTAACGTATTATACGGTGTTTAAAAACCAGTGTATTATATTGCTTTTATAGTGTATTTCAGTGTGTAATGTACGAAATAGTAGTACGAAAATAGTATATTATAATGTGTTCGAACGAGTGTTATTCTGTTTTAAAAGTGATATTTGAGTGATATAGCGTGATAATTAAGTATTATAATTATATTATTATAATGTGTCGTAGTGAAATTATATATCTTAGTGTGTTATATTGTATTTTTGCGTGTTAGTGTGTAAATGTTTAAAATGATTCTTGCGTCGTATTACAGTGTGGTTAAGAGTGTTAAAGTGTTATATTGCTTTCATGTATTACAGTATATCATAGAATCCTAATGTATTATAGTCTGTTATAGCGTATTATAGTGTACTGGTGTAATATAGTGTATGATAGTGATAGTGATAGTGTTTTGTACTGTTTTAGATTGATCTGTTATTTGTGTGAGTGTGTATTATAATGCGTATGTGATGATATATTGTGGTGTATGTTATATTGTAATGTGTATTGTCGTAATAGCGTATTATTGTAATAGCGTATATGGTGTGTATTAAATGTGTTAGCATGTTTTATATGGTATAAAACACTAATAACACACTATAACCACACTATAATGCTATATTACAATATACAATATAATACAAAATAACACCTGAAAACAATATAGTGTACACGATAATACACGCTCTGTAACACGCCATAATCTGTAACACTGTAAAACAAACATAGTATAATACAATATATTAGACACACTAAAATAGAATATAAAGTAGGATAATATTCCGAAAGACATTATAAAACAGTATCACACTGTAACTTTCATAAACTAGAATACACTCATTATAACACACTTTAACACACCATAGTACCCACTATAACGCACTCTAAACCAATATAAACTCACTAATATGGGTCTAATACACAAAAACACACTTTAATATTATTTACATACTCTATAATACTGCATAAAACTATATTATATATTAGATCATAATAACACAAAATACACTATAAAACACTTATAACACCATATACTTTAGAACACACCGCACACGACAACAATGCAACACAACAAATTTATAATACACTGTTACACACCATATCACTGAATTACACACTATAATAATACAAATAGTATGCTATTACTATTATATAGTGTTACAATTGTCATAGTGTTATTAGTGTTACTGCAGATACACAAAAAACACACTTTAACATTATAACACTATATAATACCATTATAACAATATAATACATCATAACACAGAATAACACATTCTAATACACTATTACACACTACAATAATATGAAAACACTTTAAACACACATTACATATAATATAACAAACTAAATACACTATAATAGTCACAATCACACTACACATAGCAGATTACAATAAACACTCACACATCACACATAATATAGCATACTAAGTACATTATTAATACACCTGCACAAACACGCTACACTGCATACCCAATTAACATATTATTATACACTCTCGCATTTAACAGACGAGAACACAATAACACACTACATCACATCATATTACAATCTGTGTAATATTCTATCACACAATATACTATAACCTACTATATATAACACTATAACTAATGCACTAACGGCTAGCAACTTAAAACTATATAAAACTTAAATATTAACACGCGATATCCGCACGATAATAGACGCGATACTATAAACACTATCATAACTGTGTAGCACTATGACACAATATCAAGCAGTAATTCAAACAGTATAAAATGCATTATAAACAACCAGTACACTATAAAACACGATAACACGTTAATAATACATTAGAATCCTATGATACACTATCTATAATACACCATAACGCACCACAAACAAACAATATAAACACATCCTATAACAATATCAGTTAACTTTAATAACACTTTGTAATACACAATAATACTTATAACATAAAAAACTGTGCACACTATAACACGCAACAATACACTCTAACACACTAAGATACATATTAATGCACTACAACACATTAACTCACATTATAATATACATTATAATACATTATAACACTACAATGCACGATAACACAGAAATAACACGTTCTAACACATTGCAATATGCATAACGCACTATAATACATTACACGACTAAAATACACTATAACGCAATAAAACGTTTTAACATCTTATATCACACTATGACACTTAACACATATAACATACCATAACGCACTAAAACAATACAATATAAAATATACACACTTTAAACACGTTCATATTGTAACACTGTAATGCACTATAACAATATAATAGTTTAAGGCATGCGATAATACACAATTATGTTTACTTATAATACCTCTATCCTATACACTCTAAACTCCCTATGTCAGGAAAATACACACTATAAACGCTATAATACACAACAACAATACAACACAACATTATTGTTATTTGTGTGTGTTAATCTAATTATAATGATATAGTGTAACACAATATCATTATAATTAGATTAACACACAAATAACAATAATACACTATAATAAAACTATAGCACATTATCTATACTGTGTTTACATTTACGTCTTATAGTGTTATAGCAGATTCTAGTGAGAAATGCATTATGGTGCTAGTCCGGCACAGCCTATAGGGTGAAGTAGTACCCTAGTGTTATAGTTGTTATTGTGCGGTATTATAGTGTGCCACATGTATCACATCGGTTGTTAAGGTGAATTATATAATTTATAGCATCATAACCTACTCTAAAATACTATATAAGACGAAAAGATAAATTATGACAGAAAATTATAACACATTTATACCCTAACAGACAATAATGCACTACAAATCAGTATCCCATTAAAAATATATATATAAAATAGTATAAAACTATAATACAATATCGCAATGTACCACTATAATCCAATCCATTATATCTATAAAATACTATAACCCACTTTATAATACATTATAACGCACTGTACAACAGTATACACCAAAATAGTCAATACACAACACACTTTAACATTATAACATATAAAACATACTAACACATTCTAATACACACCATAATACGCTATTACAATATAATATAACACACATTACAATATGATATACACGACAGTACGCAAACGTATTATAATACACACTCACACACATAACAGAACAATATAAAGCAATACAAAACACTATCACTATCACACAGTGTATCATACACTATAATACACCAGTACAGTATAAAACACCACAACACACTATAATACATTAGGATACTATGATATACTGTAATACACGAAAGCAATACATGAAAGCACTTTAACACTATTTAACACATTATAACATTGAATAAATTGTACAAGAATCCCATTTTAACATCATAGCACACTAACACGCAAAAAATACAGAATAACACACTAAGATATATATAATAATTCACTACAAAATACTATAATACAATATAATTTTTTCCCCCCTTCCCCCCCCCCCCTACACTATAAAACAGAATAACACGTTCGTAAACACATTGCAATATGCTATTAACGCACATATAACGCCATTACGCACTTAAATACACTATACTGCAATATAATACACCAAAATAGTCTAATACATATCAACCTACTAACATTATAACATACTGTTATAACCCTAACCCTAATGTAACCATCTAAACCTCTCTAAACCCTTCTAAACCGCTCTAAACCTCTCTAAACACATGCAAACACCTCTAAACCCTCTAACCCCTCTACACCCCTGTAAATCCCTCTAAAATCCTTTACAGGGGTTTGGAGGTGTTTACCGGGGGTTTACTTGGTTTTCGAGCTTCACAGGGGTTTGGAGGGATTTACAGGGGATTTACAGGGGTTTACAGGGGTTCACATGGGATCGTAGGGATTTAGAGGTGTTTGCATGAGTTTGGAGGGGTTTAGAGGGATTAATAGAGGTTTTGAGGCGTTTACAGGTGTTTGCAGGTGTTTAGAAAGGGTTAGAGTGGTTTACAATAGTTTTAGAGGTGTGCAAGGGTTTGGAGGGGTTTAAGGGGGTTTGGATGGTTTAGACGAGGTTTACAGGGGTTTGGAGTGGTTTAGGCTTGTTTACAGGGGTATTGAAATGGTTAGATAGGCTCAAAATGGGTTAAACCAGGGGATTACATGGTGTATCGGTTTGGAAGGGTTTGCATGGTTTGGTGGGGTTTAGGATTCAGGGGATTAGGATTTTATAGGGGGTTAGAGAGGATTGTAGGGGATTTGGAGTTGAGGGGGTGCAGGTGTTTCCGGGTGTTTTACAGGTGTTAAGAGAGGTTTTTAGTGGTTTAGATGGGTTTGCAGGCGATTAGAGATGTTTTAAAATGGTTTACAGGGGTTTATCATGGGGTTAGAGTGTTTGCAGGAGTTTAGAAAGGTTTAGAGCGGTTTAAATGGATACATTAGGGTTAGGATTAGGGGCAATGTATCGTTTCATTACAGTATGTATAATGTTAGTATGTTGATATGTGTATTAGACTAATTTTGGTGTTAAGTGTATTATATTGCATTATAGTGTATTTCAGTGGCGTAATGCGTTATAGTGCGTTTTATACTATATTGCAATGTGTTCGAACGTGTTATTCTGTTTTATAGTGCATTATATTGTATTATAATATTTTGTAGTGAATTATTATATATCTTAGTGTGTTATACTGTATTTATGCGTGTTAGTGTGTTATGTTAAAATGTTAAAATGTTATAATGTTAAAATGTATTCTTGTAAAATTTATTCAATGTTATAATGTGTATATCATAGTATCCTAATGTATTATAGTGTGTTGTGGTGTATTAATAGTGTACTGGTGTATTATAGTGTATGATCACTCTGTGTGATAGTGTTGCATTGCTTTATACTGTTCTGTTATGTGTGTGGTGTGTATTATAATGCGTTTGAGTTGGTCTACTGTCGTGTATATTATATTGTAATGTGTGTTATTTTATATTGTAATAGCGTATTATGGTGTGTATTAGAATGTGTTAGTATGTTTTATATGGAATGATACAATGTTAAAGTGTGTTGTTTGTGTATTGACCATTTTGGTGTATACTGTTGTACAGTGCGTTATAATGTATTATAAAGTGGGTTATAATATTTTATAGATATAATGGATTGCATTATAGTGGTACATTGTGATATTGTGTTTTATATTTTTATATATGATATATTTTAATGGGATACTGATTCGTAGTGCATTATTGTCTGTTAGGGTATAAAAAAAATAAAGTGTATAATAGAATGTGTTATAATTTTGTGTCATAATTTACCTTTTCGTCATATAGTATTTTATAGTAGGTTATAATGCTATAAATTATTATAATTCACCTTAACACGATGTGATACATGTGGCACACTATATAATACCGCACAATAACAGACTACTTCACACTATACCAGACTAGCACACATAATACACTAAACTCACTAGAATCTGCTTTAACACTATAAGACAATGTAAAGCACACTATAAAACAGTATAGATAGTGTGCTATAGTTTATCACAGTGTATTATTGTTAATTGTGTAATATAGTGTATATTGTTTGTGTTAAACAGTGTTGTAACACAATATCATTATAATTAGATTAGCACACACAAATAAAATATGTTGTGTTGTATTGTTGTTGTGTATTATAGCGTGTTATAGTGTGTATTTTCCTGACATAGGATAGTGTTAGTATAATAAACATAATTGTGTATTATCGCATGCCTTAAACGTATTATATTGTTATAGTGCATTACAGATTGTGTTACAATATGAACGTGTTAAAGTGTGTATATTTTATATTGTATTGTTTTAGTGCGTTATGGTATGTTTAGTGTGTTAAGTGTCATAGTGTGTTATCAGATGTTAAAATGTGTTATATTGCGTTATAGTTATTTTAGTCGTGTAATAGTATTATAGTGGCGTTATAGCATATTGCAAATGTGTTAGAACGTGTTATTCTGTGTTATCGTGCATTGTAGTGTTATAATGTATTATAATGTATATTATAATGTGAGTTCTGTGTTGTAGTGCATTAATATGTGTCCTAGTGTGTTAAAGTGTATTGTTGTGCGTGTTATAGTGTGCATAGTTTTATGTTATAATGTATTATTGTGTATTACAGAGTGTTATTAAGTGTTTAACACTATGATATTGTTATAGGAATGTGTTATATTGTTTAGGTGTTGATGGTGTGCGTTATAGCGTATCATAGGATTCTAATGTGTATTAATTAACGTGTTATCGTGTTTTATAGTGTACTGGTGTCTTATAATGCATGTTTTATTTTACTGTTTGATACTGCTTGGTATTGTTTCATAGTGCTACACGGTTATGATAGGGTTAGTATCCCGTCTATTATCACGTGCGATATCGCGTGTTTATATTTAGTTATATATAGTTTTTAGTTCTAGACGTTAGTGCATTAGTTATAGTGAAAATTATCTTATAGTAGTGTTATAGTAGATTGTGTGATAGAATAAAGTGGGAATACACAGATTTGTAATATGATCGTGATGTAGTGTGGTTAATGTGTTATAGTCTGTTAAATGCGAGAGTGTACAATAATGTGTTATTGGGTATGCAGTGTAGCGTGTTTGTGCTGGTGTATAATGTACTTAGTAATGCTATATTATGTGTGATGTGTGAGTGTTTATTGTAATCTGCTATTGTGTGGTGTGATTGTGACTATTATAGTGAAATATTTAGTTGTTATATTATATGTAATGTGTGTTTAAAGTTGTTTCATAGTATTGTAGTGTGTAATAGTGTATTAGAATGTGTTATTATGTGTTATAATGTATTATATCGTTATATGGTATTACATAGTGTTATAACGTTATGATGTGTTTTTGTGTATCTTGCAGTAACACTATAAGACAATGTAAACACTATATAATAGTATAGCATACTATTTGTATTATTATAGTGTGTTATTCAGTTGATATGGTGTGTAACAGTGTATATTTGTTGTGTTGCATTGTCGTGTGCGGTGTTGTTCTAATGTATATGGTGTTTTTATAGATGTGTTATAGTGTATTTTGTGTATTATTATGATCTAATATATGATATAGTTTTAATACAGTATTAAAATGTAATAATATTAAGTGTGTTTTTTGTGTATTATAGACCATATTAGTGAGTTATATTGGTTTAGATGTGCGTTATTAGTGTACTCTGGTGTGTTAAAGTGTGTTATAATGAGTGTATTCTAGTTTTATGAAAGTTAACAGTGTGATACTGTTATATATGTCTTTCGGAATATATATCCCTACTTTATATTCTATTTTAGTGTGTCATAATGTCAATATGGTATTATACTGTGTTAAAGTATGTTGTTTTACAGTGTTATAGTAGATTATGGCGTGCTACAGAGCGTGTATTATCGTGAATGCTATATTGTTTTAGGTGTTATTTTGTATTATATTGACTATTGTATATATGCATTATAGCATTATAGTGTGTTTATATGTGTTATATTGTTTAAATTGTATATTGTTGTTATATTGAATATTGTATATTGTATATATCATTATAGCATTATAGTGCATTATAGTGTTATACTGTATATTGTATATTAGCATTATAGCATTATAGTGTGTTATAGTATGTTATAGTGTGTGTAATATGTTATAGCGTTTAATAGTGTTTTTTTTTATTGTGTGTGCTTTATTGTGTTTATACTATTTTATATAAGTTATAGTGTGTTTTTTGTAGTGTATGCGACTATTATTAATCATATAGTGTTATAATATTATAATGTTATCCTGCGTTATAGTGTTATAGTTTGTTATATAGTGTACGATACAGTACTATATGGTATTATAGTTTGATTATATTATAGTGTGTCAGTGTGTAATAAGTGGATTATTGTATTGTGGTTTTATAATGAAGGGTTCAAAATGTTTTTATAGTGTGTTATACTAATATTATATTGTTTTAATGTATGATAGTATGTAGTATTGCATTTCGTGTATAGTTTAATAACGATCTCCATCTTCCTTCCATCTCCGCACCTCCAGGTCAATCTCCAGTTATAGCTCATTTCCATCACTAGCTCCACCTCTAATTTTTTCGCCCAGCTCCTTCTTTATCACTCTCTAGCTTCCATCTCCAGCACCAGCACTATCTGCACTTCAGGCTCCAGCTTTCTCCATCTCCATTCCCATCTGCACTCCATCTCTAGTTCCATCACTAGCTCTACCTCTAGCTCGCTTTGTTTGGCATCTTTTAGCTCCATCCCCAGCTCTCTTAAGCCCTCCAGCTCTTGCCCATCTCCAGCTCTATCTCCAGCTCCATTTCCAGCTCTTATCTCCAATCCTCCAACTCCAGCTCCAGCACCAAATCCAGTTCCATTCCTAGCTCCACCTCCAGCTACATCTCCAGCTGTACTAGCTAAAGTCCATCCCAGTCCCCTCTCCAGCTCCATCTCTAGCACTGCTCCCAGCTCCAGCACCATCTCTATCTCTAGCTTGAGCACGAGCCTACTTCTACCTCCAGCTCCATCTCCAGCTCCATTTCCAGCACTGAGCTCTAGCACTATCTCTAACTCTACTGCATCTCATCTAGCTTAGCTTCCCCCTCAAGCTCCAGCTCAAGATCCATATCCAGCTAAAAAAGCTCCAGCTCTAGCTCCCCTGCAGAGGCATCTCAATCCACATCCGGTCCAGCTCTATAAATAACACCATCTCCAGCACAATCTCGTGCTTCCATCTCCAGCTCCACTCGCATTACTAGCATTAACTTCATCCCAGCTCTATAGCTCCATCTGCATCTTCAGTTCCAGCCCATCTACAACTTAGCTTGGATAAGGACGATATGGACTTGAGATTGTGATGCAGCAATATTTAGAGACGAGGCTTGAGCTAGTGCTGAAATGGAGTTGGCGACGGAGTTTGGAGTAAAAGTAGAGCACGTGCATCGTGTTAGCGATAGAGCTGGAGCAGGACCCAGAGCTTGAGATGAGCGGAGATGGCCTGGAATAACCTCTACTAGACAGCTGGAGAAGTGCTGGAGGTGGAGCTGTAGCTATAGCTAAGATACAGCTGGCCGAAGGAGCAAGAGCTAGCGCCTAGTTGAGTTATTGGATCAGGAGTCATGCTGGAGATTGAGATAGAGCGGATAAGGAGCAAGGATCTGGACTGGAGAAGGAGCTACAGAAGAACGAGAAGGGGCTGGAGAAGGCGCTGAAGATGGAAGCAGCATAGCATGGGGATGGAGGTAAGAATGTACAGAGAAGGAGATGTAGATGCAGCTGGAGACGCAACTGGAGACGTTAGATGGTATTCCAGTTTTTACAAGGTTTTAGAGATATGTTTGTGTGGTTTATTGGGTATTTGTACGTTGTTTAAGGGGTGTAGAGGGAGTTTTGAGGGAGTTAGAGTGGTTTACAGGGTGCTAGAGGAGTTGTGAGGGGTTTAGGTGGGTTGGAGGTATGTACAGAAGTTTTGAGGGATTACAGGTGTTTCCGTATGTTTACAGGTGTTAAGGAGGTATTTATAGTGGTCAGAAGTAAAAAAAAAATAAGGATTTACAGGTATTTTCAAGGGGTTTGCAGGGGGTTATGGACGCCTTACAGCGGGTTTACTAGAGTGTTTAGAGGGATTTACAGGGGTTAAAGGGATTTACAGAGGGTTAGAGGGTTAGAGGGGTTTAGAGGTGTTAAGGGGGTTTAGATGTGGTTGTAGGTGTTATAGAGGTTTAGAAGGTGTTTAGAGGTGTTCAGGGGGTTTTAGATGGTGTATACGGTTTGCCGGGGGATTAGAGGGGTTTAGCAGGGTTTTTTACGTGTTTGATTGGTTTTTTTAGAGTTTGTTTAGCGGGCTTTATAGGGGTTTTACTGGTCGTCAAGGGGTTTGCAGGATATTAAAAATATAGAAGGGGTTTACAGGAGTTTATTAGGGATTTATTACAGAAGATTAGAGGGGATTAGAGAGGTTTAGAGTGGGTTATAGTGTTCGAGAAGGGTTTGGAGGAGTTTAGAGGGTATTGAGGGGGTTTTTTAAGGGTTTTTTCGGGATTAGAGGATTACGTGGGGTTACAGATATTTACAGGTGTGAGGGGTGTGCATGTAGGGGTATTAGAGGGGTTTCAGTAGTTTAGATGGTGAACAGGGTTTTGCAGTGGGTTAGAGGTGTTTTGAAGGGATTTTAGAGTTATCTCCATGTGGTCGCGTATTACAGAGGTTGAGGGGTTTACATGAGTTTTCCGGGTTTATTTTTTGCAGATGTTTAGAGGGGTTTTACCGCGGTTTGGAGTTACAAGCTGATATAGAGGTTTTTCATCAGGTTAAATAGTCTCTTCATCAGGCTCCATCTCCCTCCAGGGATTTTAGAGTGATCTCCATGGGTTAGCGGTATTACAGAGGGTTTGAAGGGTTTACGTGTGTTTTCGGGGTATTTGGCAAAGTTTAGAGGGGTTTACGCGCGGGTTTGGCATCTTAGCTCCATCCCCCAGCTCTGTCTAAGCTCCAGCTCTTGCTCTTATCTCCAGCTCTATCTCCTCCCGCTCCATTACCATCTCTATCTTCCATCTCCCAACTCCAGCTCCATCTCCAAATCCCGTTCCAGTTCTAGCTCCACCTCCAGCTACATCTCCACAGTACTAGCTAAAGCTCCATCTCCAGTCCCCCCCATCTCCATCTCTAGCAACTGGTCTCCAGCTCCAGCACCAACTCCTATGCTTGAGTCACGAGCTCATACTTCTACATCCACACCATCTCCAGCTCCATTTCCAGCACTAGCTCTAGCACTATCACTAACTCTTCAGCATCTCCAAGCTAGCTCTAGCTCCCTCTAGCTCCATCTCAAGATCCATATCCACTAAAAGCTCTCCCAGACTCTATGCTCCCTGCAGATGCATCTCAATCCAACTCCAGCTCTATTTAAACACCATATCCAGCACAAGCTCGTGCTCCATCTCCAGCTCCATCACCATTACTAGCTTTAACTTCATCTCCCGCTACTAGCTCCATCCTGCATCTTTCAGTTCCAGCTCACATTCTCCCCCCCCCCAACTTTAGTCAGGATAAGGAGCCATATGAGCTTGAGATTGAGATTCAGCTATAGTTAAGAATCGTGCTTGGAGCTAGTGCTGGAAATGGAGCAGGCCGACGGAGTTGGAGGTAGCGGTAGAGCTCGTGCTCGTGCTATAGATAGAGCTGGAGCTGGAACCATAAGCTTGAGATGGAGCTGGAGATGGACTGGAGATAGACCTCTAGCTATACAGCTGGAGAAGTAGCTGGAGGTGGAGCTGTAGCTAGAGCTAGATATACAGCTTGCGATGGAGTCAAGAGTGCTAGCGGCAAGGTTTTGAGTTAATTTGTAGCTGGGAGCAGCTGGAGATGGAGATAGAGCCGGATATGGGAGCAAGAGCTGGAGCAGTAGATGGAGGCTACAGGTAGAACGAGAAGGGGCGGAGATGGCGCTGAAGATGGAGCAGGAAGCTTGGGAAGGGAGGTAGAATATAGCAGGAGATGGAGATGTAGATGCAGCAGGAGACGCAAACTGGAGACGTTTAGAGGGGTTTTCCCAGTGTTTACAAGTGGTTTAGGATATGTTGTGCGTTTAGAGGGGTTTGTACGTGTTTAAGGGTGTAAGGGAGTTGGAGGGAGTTTATAGTGGTTTACAGGGCGCTTAGAGGGAGTTGGAGGGGTTTTAGGTTGGGTTGGAGTATGTACATATGTTTTTGAGGTTTTAAATTGTTATCCGTATGTTTACAGTGTTTTAGAGATGGATTTATAGGGGGTCAGAAGGAATTTACAGGTATTTTCAAGGGGTTTTGCAGGGGTTAGTGACGATTACAGGGGTTTACAGTGTTATAGGATATACAGGGGTTAAAGGGATTTACAGAGGTAGAGGGGTTTAGAGGTGTTAAGGGGGTTTAGATGTGGTTGTAGGTGTTTTATATAGGTTTAGAGGTGTTAGAGGGTATTAGAGGGGTTTAGATGGTGTACAGCGGTATTGCGGGGGAGTTAAGGTGTTTTAGAGGGTTTTAACGTGGTTATAGGATTGGTTTAGAGTTTTGTTTTAGCGGGCTTTATAGGGGTTTACTGGGTCTTCCAGGGGTTTGCAGGATATTAAATATAGAGGGGTTTACATTGTTTTAGAGGGATTTACAGAAGATTAGAGGGGTTTTTTAGAGAGGTTTAGAGTGGGTTTATAGTGTCGAGATGGGTTTTTGGAGGGAGTTTAGAGGGGTTTTGAGGGGGGTTAGAGGGGTTTTGTCGGGATTTAGAGGGATTTACGTGGGATACAGATATTTACAGTGTTGAGGGGTTTTTGCATGTAGGGGTTTTAAGGGGTTTTCGATAGTTTAGAATGGTGACACAGGAGTTTGCCAGTGGGTTAGAGTTGTTTGAAGGGATTTAGAGTGATCACCAGGGGTTAGCGGTATTACAGAGGGTTTGACGGGTTTACAATGATTTTCGGGTATTTGCAGATGTTTAGAGGGTTAACCGCGGTTTTGGGAGTACAGCTGTTTAAGAGGTGTTTTCATCAGGTTATAGCCACCTTCAACAGGCTCACAACTCCTCCAGGGATTTAGAGTGATCTCCAAAGGTGGTTAGCGGTATAACATGGGTTTGAAGGGTTTACAAGTGTTTTCGGGTTTAAGCAGATGTTTTGAATGGGTTTTACCCGCGGTTTGGCATCTTTAGCTTCATCCCCAGCTCTGTCTTAAGCTTCCAGCTCTTGCTCTACACCAGCCTATCTCCATCCCCATTACCATCTCAATCTCCATCTCCAACTCCAGCGTCCAGACTCCAAATTCCCGTTTCCAGTTCAAGCTCCACTCCAGCTACATCCTCCAGCTGTACTAGCTAAAGCTCCATCTCCAGTCCCGTCCTCCAGCTCCATCTCTAGCACAGGCTCCAGCACCAGCAGCACCAACTCTAGCTTGATCACGAGCTCTACTTCTACCTCCAGCACCATCTCCAGCTCCATTTCCACACTAGCCAGCACTAACTCAAACTCAAGCTGCATCTCAAGCTAGCACTAGCTCCCTCAAGCTCCATCTCAGAAGATCCATATCCAGCTAAAAGCTCCAGCCTCTAGCTCCTGCAATGCAATCCTCAATCCATCTCCAGCCTCTATTTTAACACCCTCTCCAGCACCAGCCGTGCTCCAACTCCAGCCTCCAATCTCCATTACTAGCTTAACCTTCATCTCCATCACAGCTCCATCTGCCTCTTCTAACCTCCCACCACCCAAACTTTAGCTGGATAAGGAGCGATATGGAGCTTGAGATTAGAATGCAGCTATAGTTTTATGAGATCGTGCTTGAGCTAGTGCGGAAATGATATTGGCGACGGAGTTGGAGGTAGAGGTAGAGCTCGTGCTCGTGTTTTCGAGATAGAGCGGGAGCTGGACCCAGAGCTTGAAGAAGGACAGGAGATGGGACTGGATATAGACCTCTAGCTAGTACAGTCTGGAGATGTAGCTGGAGGTGGAGCAGTTATCTAGAGCTAGAGATACAGCTTGCGAAGGAGCAAGAGCTAGCGCTAGGTTGAGTTAATTTGGACTGGAGTCAGCTGGAGATGGAGATAGAGTCTGGATATGGAGCAAGAGCTGGAGTGGAGATGGAGCTACAGGTAAACGAGAAGGGTCTGGAGATGGCGCTGAAGATGGAGCAGGACTTTTGGGGGATGGCGGTAGATTTATAGTCAGGAGATGGAGATGTAATGCAGCTGGAGCCGCAAACAGGAGACTTTATAGGGGTATTTCCAGGTGTTTACAAGTTGTTTTAGATGATATGTTTTGTGTGGTTTAGAGGGGTTTGTACGTGTTAAAGGGTGAAGAGAGTTGGAGGGAGTTTATAGTGATTACATGAGAGCTAGATGGATCGGATGGGTTTCTGTTGGGGTTGAGTAAGTACAGTTGTATTGAGGGATTTTACAGGTGTTTCCGTATGTTTTTTAACAGGTGTTTAGAGATGTATTTATAGGGGTCAAATGATTTACAGGTATTTCAAGTGGTTGCAGGGGTTATGACGAACACAGGTTTACAGGGGTTTAGAGGGATTACAGGGTTAAAAAGGGATTTACAAAGAGGGTTAGAGGGTTTAACGGGGGTTTAAGATGTGGTTTGTAGGTGTATCATAGAGGTGTTTAGAGGTGTTTCAGAGGGGATTTAGTTGGTGTACAGCGGTTTTGGTCGTGGGGATTAGAGGTTTTTATAGGTTTTTACGTGGTTTTGGATTGGTTTATGAGTTGTTATAGCGGGCTTATAGGGGTTTACTGGGTCTTCAAGGGGTTTGCAGGAATATTAAAAATAGAGGGTTTTACAGGTTGTTTTAGAGGTAATTATACAGAAGATTAAGGGGTGTTAGAGAGGTTTAGAGTGGGTTATAGTGTCAGATGGTATATGGAGGGAGTTTTTAAGGGGTATTTTGGGGGGGATAAGGGTTTGTCGGGAATTAGAGGGATTTACGTGGGGTACAGATATTTACAGGTGATGAGGATAGGGGTTTTTTGCATGTAGGGGTTTTAAGGGGTTTCGGAGTAGTTTAGAAAAAAAATGGTGAACAGGGGTTTGCCGTGGGTAAGAGGTGTTTGAAGGGATTTAGAGAGTGATCACCATGGGGTTTATCGGTATTACAGAGGGCTAGAGGGGTTACATTAGTTTAGGGGTATTTGCAATGTTTAGAGGGGTTTACGCGGTTTGGAGTTACAGCTGTTTTAGAGGGTTTTCATCAGGTTTATAGCCCTTCATCAGGCTCCATCTCCTCCAGGGATTTAAGTGATCTCTCATGAGGTTAGCGTATTACATAGGTTTTGACGTTGTACATGTGTTTACGGGTATTAGCAGATGTTTAAGGGGTTTTACCCGCGGTTGCATCTTAAGCTCCATCCCCCAGCTCTGTCCTAAGCCCCAGCTCTTGCTCTATCTCCAGCTCTATCTCGCAGCTCCATTTCAGCTCTACTCCATCTCCAACTCCATCTCCAGCTCCAAATCCCGTTCCAGTTCAAGCTCCACCTCCACTACATCTCAGCTGTAAACTAGCTAAAGCTCCATCTCCAGTCCCCTCCTCCAGCTCCATCTCAGCACTGGCTCCAGCTCCAGCACCATCTCTAGCATGAGCACGAGCTCTACATCTACCTCCAGCTCCATCTCACTCCATTTCCAGCACTAGTCTAGCCTATCTCTAACTCTAGCTGCATCTCAAGCTAGCTCTAGCTCCCTCAAGCTTCCATCTCAAGATCCATCTCCAGCTAAAGCTCCACCTCAATCTCCCTGCCGAGGCATCTCAATCCATCTCCACTCTATTTTAACACCATCTCCAGCCAACTCGTTGCTCCATCTCCACTCCATCTCCATTACTAGCTTTAACTTCATCCCATCACTAGCACCATCTGCATCATCAGTTCCATGCTCATCCTCCATAAGGAGCGATATGGAGCTTGAGATTGATAATGCACTATAGTTAGAGATCGTGCATGAGCTAGGCTGGAAATGGAGCTGGCGACGTAGTTGGAGGTAGAGGTAGAGCACGTGTCTCGTGCTTAGAGATTGAGCTGGAGCTTGGACCCAGAGTTGAGATGGACTGAGAAGGGACTGGAGATAGACCTCTAGCTAGTACAGCTGGAATTAGCTGGAGGTGGAAGCTGTAGCTAGAGCTAGAATACATCTGGCGATGGAGCAAGAGCTAGCGCTAAGGGTTGAGTTAATTTGGAGCTGAGTCACTGGAGATGGCGAAATCTGGATATGGAGCAATAGCTGGAGCTAGGAGAAGGAGCTACAGGTAGAACGAGAAGGGGCCCCTGGAGATGGCGCTGAAGATGGAGCCGGAGCTTGGATGGAGGTAGAAATATAGCATGAGATGGAGATGTAAGCAGCTGGAGACGCAACTGGAGACGTTTTAGAGGGGTTTTCCAGGTGTTTATACAAGTGTTTTAGAGATATGTTTGTGTTGTTTAGAGGGTTGTACGTGTTTAAGGGGTGAAGAGGAGTTGGAGGAGTTTAGAGTGGTTTAACAGGGCGCTAGAGGGAGTTGGAGGGGTATTAGTTTTGGGTTGGAGTATGTTACAGATTTTTGAGGGGTTTACAGGTGTATTCCGAAGTTTACAGGTGTTTAGAGATGGATTTTATAGGTGTCAGAAGTTTTACCGGTATTTAAAGGGGTTTTGCAGGGGGTTAGATGACGATTACTGGGTTAACAGGTGTTTTAGAGGGATTTTACAGTGGGTTAAGAGGATTTACAGAGGTTATAGAGGGGTTTAAGGTTTAAGGGGGTTTTAGATAGTGGTTGTAGGTGTTTATAGAGATTAGAGGAGTAAGAGTGTTTCAAGAGGTTTTAGATGGTGTACGCAGCGGATTGCGGGGATTAGAGTGTTTAGAGGGTTTTAAACGTGTATTGGAATTGGAGTGTTTAGCGGGCTTTATAGGTTTTACTGGTCTTCAAGGGGTTTAAGCAGGATATTAAATATAGAGGGGTTTAAAGGTGTTTAATGGGATTTTACAGGAAGATTAGAGGTTTTATAGAGTTTTAGAGTGGGTTATAGTGTCGAGATATGGTTTGGAGGTGTTTGAGGGGTTTTTGAGGGGGTTAAGGGTTTTTGTCGGATTTAGAGGGATTACGTGGGTTACAGATATTTACAGGTGATTAGGGGTTTGCATGAATGGGTAAGAGTGGTTTCGAGTAGTCAGAATGGAGAAACAGGAGTTTTTCAGTGGGTGAGTTTTTTGATGATTTAGAGTGATCTCCACGGGGTTAGCGGTATTAACAGAGGGTTTGAGGGGTTACATGATTTTCGGTATTTGCAGATGTTAAGGGATATACCCGCGGTTTGGAGTTAACAGCTGTTATATAGGGTTACAACCGTTTATAGGGTTAGTTGGATTTGCATAGGTTAGTAGTTTTACTGGTTTAGATGGGATAAGAGGGGTTTAGAGTAAGTTATAGAGAAGTTTTGCAGGTGTTTAAGAGTTTATAGAGTGGATTAGAGAAAGGGATTAGAGGGATTTAGATATGTACACGTATTAAACGGTGTTAAAGTGTATTATATTGCGTTATAGTGTATTTTAGTGTAATGTATGGTAAGTGCGCAATAGTAGATTATAAATGTGTTCGAACGAGTTATTCTTTTTTAAAGTGATAATGAGAGAAATAGCGAGAGATTGTATTATAAATATATATAATGAGTCCTAGTGAAATTATATAACTTAGTTGTTATATATTGTATTTTTTGCGTGTTGTAGTGTAAAATGTTAAAATGATCTTGTCGTATTACAGTGAGGTTAAGAGTGTTAAAGTGTTAAATTGCTTTCATGTATAACATGTATATCATAGAATCCTAAAGTATTCTAGTCTAGATATAGCGGTATTATAGTGATACTGGTTATTATCGTGTATAAATAGTGGAAAGTGATAGTGTTTATACTGTTCTGTTATTTGTGTGAGTGCGTAATTTAATGCGTATTGATGATTAATATTGTGGTGTATATTATATTTGTAATGAGTTTATAGTATATTGTAATAGTCGTATAATTTGTGATTTATTAAATGTGTTAAGCAATGTTTTATAAGGTAAAAAAACACAAATAACACACGCTATAACACACTATAAATGCTATAATGCAATATACAATATACAAAATTATACAAAATAATACCTGAAAACAAAATATATACCGATAATACACGCGCTCTGTAACACGCCATAATCTACTATAACACTGAAAAACAACATAGTAAAATACCAAATGACATTTATGACACACTAAAATAGACTATAAAAGTAGGATAATATTCCTAAAAGACGTAATCACACTGTACCTTTCTATAAAACTAAATACACTCATAATCTAACACACATTAGCACACGCATAGTGCACTATAAATATATCTCACCATAACACTCAATAACACACTAAAATAATCAATAGTATGCCCTATAAAATTATAATAGTGTTACATTGTCTTTAGTGTATAGTTACAGCAAATACACAAAACACACTATTATACATTATAACACTATATACTACCAAAATAACGATATAATACATTTATAACACAGAATAACACATTCTATTACACTATTACACACTACAACACTATGAAACACTTTAACACACATAACAAATAATATACAACTAAAAACACTAAATTTATCACATCCACACAAAAGCAATTACAATAAACACTCACACATCACAGGATACTATAGCATACAAAGCAACGAATATAATCCCCATCACAAACACGCTACACTTGCCAACACCAAAAACACAATATTAAACACACTCTGCATTTAACAGACTATAACACAATACCACACTACATCACATCATATTACCAATCTGTGTAAAATACTAATCACACAATATACTAAACCCTACAATATAAAACAGCTATAACTAATGCACTAACGTCTAGAAACATAGAACTATATAAAACTAAGAAATAACACGCGATATCGCACATAATAGTAGCGATTCTACAACTAAACAGAACCTGTGTAGCACTATGAAACAATAACAAGCAGTATCAAACAGTATAACATGCAATCTAAGACACCAGTGCACAATAAAAACACGATAACACGTTCAAAATACATTATAAACCTATGATACACTATCTCTATAATCACCATAACTCACCATAAAACACTTAAACAAAATAACACATCCAATAACAATATCATAGTATTAACACTTAATAACAATCTGTAATCTGTAATTCACAATAATACATTATAATATAAAATCTATGGCACACTATAACACGCAAACAATACACTCTAACACACTAAGATACAAATTAATGCACTATAACACATAGCGCACATTATGATTATACATCATAATACATTTATAACACTACAAAGCACGATAACACAGAAAACAACTTTCTAACACATTGCAAATATGCAATAACTCACTATAAACACATTACCGACTAAAATACATATAACGCCAATATAACGTTTTAACATCTTATATCACACAAAGACACTTAACACCCTATAACATACCAAAAACGCAAATATAACACATTTAAAACATACTTATAACACCACGTATGAACTCTTAAAACACAGTAAACATACCTAAACGCAACTAAAAACAATACAAATAAAATCTACCACACTTTACCACGTTTCGAAATTGTAACACTGTAATGCACTATAACAATATAATAGTTAAGGCATGCGATAAAAACACAATTAAGTTTTATCATACTTCACTATCCTAACACACTAACTCCCTAAGTCAGGAAAAATACACACTATAACACATATAATACACAACAACAATACAACACAACTCTTGTATTTGTGTGTGGTAAATCCTAATAAATGAATAAGTGAACACAATATCATTATAATTAATTAACACACAAATAAACAAAATACCCCCCCAACTATGAAAAAACTATAGCACATTATCTATACTGTTTTATAGTGTGTTACAATTGTCTTATAGTGTTAGGCTGATTCTAGTGAGACATGTATTATGGTGCTGGTCTGGATATAGTTTGAAGTATGGTTATAGTAGTTTGTTAATGTGCGGTATCATCGTAGCCACATGTAACACATCGTGTTAATGGTAATTATAAATTAATATGCATAATAACCCTATGTATTTTAAAAATATATATGACGAAAAGATAAATAATGAAGAAAATTATAAACACAATCTATAATACACTTTAATACCTCTACTAGACAATAATGCACTAATATAAAACTGCAATGTACCATATAATCCAATCCATTATATCTATAAATACTATAACCCACTTTAATAATACATTTAATCACTACAAAATATTGATAAAACAATATAATGCACTAAAAAACAGAATAACACGTTCGAAAAATTGCAATATACTATAACGCACTATAACGCATTACGCACAGAAATACACTATAAGCAATATAATACACTTTAACACCAAAATAGTCTAATACATCTGGAACATACTAAACATTTAGTACATAGTATAAAACGATACAGTAACCCCTAACCCTAACTCAAACGAACCATGCTAAACCTCATTAAACCTTTCTAAACCACCTCTAAACCCTCTCTACTCTACAACCACCTGCACACAACCTCAAAACCCCACTAAACCCCCCCCTGCAAATCCTCTAAAATCCGTTACACCGTGTTTGAGGTGTTTATTTACCGGGGTTTATATGGTTTTCGAGGTTTATACAGGTTTTTTGCATGATTTTGGAGGGGATTTTAGAGGGATTGATAAGGTTTTTTGAGGCCCGTTTACAGGTGTTTTGCAGGTGTTTAGAAAGGGTTAAGTTTTAATGGCTTAGAGGTGTTAGAGAGGTGTAACAAATGGTTTGGAGGGGTTTACGGCGGTTTGGATGGTATATAGAGGTTTACAGGGGTTTTGGAGTGGTTTGGGCTTGTTTACAAGGGGTATAGAAATGTATAGAGATGTTCACATGGGTTAACATGGGATTTACCATTGGGTAATCGGTTTTGGGAAGGTTTGCATGGGTATGGAGGGGTTAGGATTACAGGGGATTAAGGATTTATCTGGATTAGAGAGGATGTTAGGGATTTGGAGTTGAGGGGTACAGTGATTCCGTGTGTTTACATGGTTAAGAGAGGTTTTTAGTGATTTTTTTGGTGTTTATGAGGGGTTTGCAAAGGGGTATTGATGTTAAAAAATGGTTTACAGGGGTTTATTTTGGTTAATATATATTGCATTAAAGTGGTATATCTTGGCGTAAATGCATTATAATTACGTTATAGTTTATTGCAATGTGTTCGCACGGTTATTCTGTTTTATAGTGCATTATATTGTATTATAATAATTTTGTATGTGATAATTATATATCTTTAGTGTGTTATAACATTATTTTTAGCGTAGTTATTTGTTATAATGTAAAAAATGTATTCTTGTAAAATATATTCAATGTTAATATGAGTATATCATAGTAATCCAAATTATTATAGTGTGATGTGGTGTATTAAATAGTATTATAGTGTAGATACAGTGTGCGATAGTGTTTTGTATTCCTTATACTGTTCTGTTATGTGTGTGAGTGTGTATTATAATCCCCCCCCCCCCCCCGTTTTTGGAGTTGATGTACTGTCGTGTAATATAATATTGTAAAGTTGTTATTTTATATTGTAATACGTGTTAGAAGAGATACAGTAATTAAAGAGTGGTGTGTATTTGGGCGGATGGACAGAGTGTTAGTATGTTTTATATCGTATGTTATAATGTTAAACAGTGTAGTTTGTGTATAACTAATTATGGTTTAACTGCTTTACAGTGCGTTAAAATTACTTATCAAGTGGTTTAATAGTATTTAATAGAACATAATGGATTGAATTATAGGGTACATGTGATAATGTGTTTTATATTTTATATATGATATATTTAAATGGGATAACAGATTTGTAGTGCATTAATAGTCTGTTATGGTATAAAAAGTGTATCAAAGAATGTGTTATAACTTTGTGTCAAAATTTAGCTTTTCGTTTTTATGTAGTAATAAATAGTAGGTTATAATGCTATAAATATTAATACACCTTCACACGATGTGATACATGTGGCACACTATAAAACCGCACAATAACAACTACTATAACACACTACTTCACTTACTATAACCAACAAGCACAAAAGACACATAAACTCACCTAAAACTGCTATAACACAAAATGACAATGTAAACACACTATAAAACATTATAGAAAGTGTGCTATAGTTTTTCACAGAGTATTATATGTTATTAGTGTAATATAGTGAATATTGTTTTGTATAAAAAGTGAAAACACAATATCATTATAATTAGATTAGCACACACAAATAAAAAACAATATGTTTGTGTTAATGTTTGTTTGTGTATTCTAGCGTGTTGTAGTGTGTATTTTCCTGACATAGGAGTTAGAGAGTATAGGCTAGATAAGTTATAATAAACAAAAATGTGTATTATCGCAGCCTTAATATTATATTGTTCAGAGCATTACAGTGTGTACAATATGATAGTGTTAAAGTGTATAATATTTTTATATAGTAATTGTTTTAGTGCGATATGGTATGTTATAGTGTGTTAAGTGTCATAGTGTGGTTATAAGATGTGGTTATATTGCGTTATAGGTATTTAGTCTGTAATGTATTATAGTGCGTTATAGCATATTCCAAAGAGTAGAACGTGTTAATCTGTGTTATCGTGCATTGTACGTTAAAATGTATTACAATTGTATAATATAATGTGAGTTAAGTGTTGAAGTGCATTAATATGTATCTTAGTGTGGGTTGAAGTGTAATGTTGCGTGTTAAAGTGTGCATATTTTTTATGTTAATAAAGTATAAATGTAGTCTTAAAGAGTGTTATTAAGTGTTAAACTATGAAATTGTTATAGGAATTGTTATATGATTTAATTGTTTGATGGAGCGTTTATGGTGAATTATAGGATAGCGTATCAAAGGATTCTAATATATTTTAACGAGTTACGTGTATTTTTATAGTGTACAGTGTCCTTTATAATGCATGTTAAGATACTGGCTTGATATTGTTTCATATGCTACAAACAAATCGGTTATGATAGTGTAGTAATCGCGTCTATTATCGTGCAATAACTCGCGTGGTTGAAATTTATTTATATATAGTTTTAGAGCTAGACGTTTAGTGCATTTAGTTTAGTGTATAGTATATTGTGTGTTAGAATTTTACACAGATTTAAATATGATTAGATGTAGTGTGATAATTGTGTATCCTCGACTGTTAAAGCGAGAGAGTATAATAATGTGTTTATTGCGTATGCAGTGTAGCGTGTATGTCTGGTGTATTATATGTACAAAGTAAGCCTATATTATGTGTGATGTGTAGTGTTTATTGTACTCTGCTATTGTGGTTGTGTGATTTGTGACAATTATATTGGTATTTTGATATATATAAATCTGTAATGTGTGATAAAGTGTTTCAAAGTATTAATCTGTGTAATAGTTGTATTAGAATTTGTTATTATGTGTTATAATGAATTTAACGTTATATTGTATTACAAAGTGTTTTAAATGTTTATGGATGTTTTTGTGATCTGCAGTAACACTATAAGACAATGTAAACACTATATAATAGTATAGCATACTAGTATGTAATATTATAGTGGTGTTATTCAGTGATATGGTGTGTAACAGTGTATTATAATTTGTTTTGTTGCATTGTTTGTCGTGTGCAGTGTGTTCTCAAAGTATAATGGTGTTATAGATGTTTATAGTGTATTATGTGCATTTAATATCTAAAATATGATATCGTTTTTATACAGTAATATAGAGTATGTAATAAATATAAAGGTGTATTTTGAGTATTAGACCATATTAGTAACTTATAGTGTGTTATATGTTATAATGTATAGAGTGCGTTATAGTGTTATAATGAGTGTATGCTAGTTTATGAAAGTTACAGTGTGATACTGTTATAGTGTCTTTCGGAATATTATCCTACTAATATTCAAATTTTTAGCGTGTTCATAATGTCCATATGGAATTATACATGTTTTGTTTTACAGTGTTGTAGTAGATTATGGCGTGCTACAGAGCGTGATATTATTTGGATATACTATAATGATTTCAGGTGTTATTTTTGTATTATAAGTATATTGTATATTATATAGCATTTATAGCTGTATAATTTTAGTGTGATATATATTTATAATGTTTTTATATGAATATTGTATATTGTACATAGCCTTAGAGCAATATTGTGCGTTTATAGTGTGTTATAGAGTATATTGTATATAGCATTATAGTGTGTTATAGTATGTGTGTAATAAGTTACAGCGTTTAATAGTGTGTTTTATTGTGTGTGGCTTTATTGTTTATATACTATTTTATAATGTTAAGTGTGGTTTGTTTGGGGTATGCGACAATTATTAATCTTATAGTGTTATAATATTTATAATGATATCATGCGTGGTAATTCTATATAGTGTTATAGTATTGTTATAGTGTACTAACAGCACACTATGGTATTAACGTTTGATTTATATTACATAGTGTGTCAGTGTGTAATAGTGTAAAATTGTGTATTATAAAGTTAAAAAGTGTTAGAGTGTGTTATACTATATTAAAATTTGTTAATTTGTAGGCTAGTATGTAGTATTGCAAATATAGTGAATAGTTTTATAAAACGATCTCCAGTCACCTTCCATCTCCCGCACCTCCAGGTCCATCTTCAGTCTAGCTCCATTTCCATCATAGCTCCACCTCTAATTTTTTTCGACAGCTACTTCTTTTATCTCTCTCTAGCTCCAGCTCCAGCCCAGCACTATCTGCACCTCAGGCTCCATCTCCATCTCCAGTTCCATCTGCAGCTCCGATCTCTAGTTCCATCTCTAGCACAACCTCAAGCAGCCAGCCAGCTCCACTCCAGCTCCGTCTTCTCCAGCTCCATCTATCTCCATCTCCATCTCCATCATCTCCTGGTCTATACCCAAGAGCCATCTCCAGCTCTAGCTTCATGTCAGAATCTCCAGCTCCAGCTTCATTTCCAGCCCATCTCATCAACAACACCAGCTCAAGCCCATCACCAGCTCTAGCTCACATCTCCAGTCCCATCTCCCACACCCAATCTCAGCTCCTGCTCCAGCGCCAGCTCCAGCTCCAACGGTCCCAGCTCCAACTCTAGATCCACCTCCAGCTCCATCTCCAACTCCAGCTCCAACGTCATCAGCTCCAGCTCTAGACCACCTCCAGCTTTAGCACCACATCCCATCTCATGCACTAGACTCTAGCTCTATCTCTTCCGCTCACGTGCATCCTGCCTCTCCATCTCCATTCCACATCCTCTACCATTTCCAGCTCCACACCAGCTCCACCTCCAGCTCTTGCTCCTCTCCCAGCTCTAGCTCCCAGCTCAATCTCTAGCTCCCATTTCCAGCTCCATCTCCAGCTCCATCTCCACACCATCTCAAGCTCTACCCCAAGCTTCCAGCTCTGCAACTCGAACTCCAGCTCTACCTCCATCTTCCAGCTCCAGCTCTACCCAGCTTCCATTCCCCCCAGTTCCATCTCACAGCTCCATACTCCCGCACGCTCCACTGACCATCTCCATGACTAGCTCAATCTCACATCACTAGCTCCACCTCTATTTTTTTCCGCCAGCTCCTTAATTATCTTACTCTCTACCTCCAGCTTATCCCCAGAAATATCTGCAACCGTCCAGGCACCACCTCCTCCTGTTCACTATCTCCCATCCCCTAACTCTAGTTCTATATCAAGCTCAACCTTCAAGCTCCAGCTCCAGCTCCGTCTCCAGCTCCGCTCCACCTCCATCTCCCGCTCCACCCACTCCAGTTCCATCCCCATCCCGCTCCAGCACCATCTCCTGCTCTTAAGCTTTAAAGCTGGAGAAGGAGCTGAGATGATCCTGATCTAGAGCTTGAGATGGAGATGGAGCAGGATAATTAATTAGAGCTGGAGCTGGCGATGGATAAGGAGCTAGAGCTGAGATGGAGCTATAGCTATAGATGGGGGCATGGAGTCTGTGAGCTGGTGATGGCGTTTGGAGATGAAGCTGGAAGCTACAGGAGCAGGACTGAGCTGGAGATGGAGCTGGAAGAGCGGGAACTGGAGATGACTCGAGATGGACCTGGAGATGGCGTCAATAGAATGGAGCTGAAGATGGAGGTAGAGACGGACTCGAGATGAGATGGAGATGAGGTGGGAGATGAAGCAGCTGGAGAAGAGAGGAAACTGGAGATGGAGCTCGAACTGGAATAGGAGCTGGAGAGGCGCTCGAGATTGACCAGAGATTGGAGCTGGACCTAGAGCTGGAGCTGGAAATCGAGCTGGAGATGGCCACAAGAGATAGAGCTAGAGCTGGAGATGAGCTGGGAGGTGGAGTGAAAGCTGGAGCAGGTGAAGGAATCTAGGGCCGAGAGCTGGAGCTAGAATTGGCGCAGGAGCAAGAGCTGGAGAAGAATGCTGGAGACGGAACTGGAGATGAGCTTCATCAGGTGATGGAGCTAAAGCAAGATCTGGAATATGGAGGCTGAAATGGAGCTAGAGCTGGATCAATCGATGGAGTTAGAGCAAGATCTGAAGAAAGAGCTGGAGATGGAGCTAGCGCTGGAGATGGAGAAGAGCTAGAGTTACAGTAGGGGATGAGCTGAAATGGATCGGTGGATGCAACTAGAGCTAGAATGGAGCTAGATCTGGATCTAGTGGAGATGAGAAGGAGCTAGAGTGGATATGGAGCAGGAGAGGAGCGGGAGTGGAGCTTGAGATGGAGCTGGAACTGGGACTGGAAGCTGTAGAATGGAGATGGATTTGAAGCCTAAAGCAGGAAACTGAGCAGGAGCTGGAGACAGAGATGGAGCTGTAGCATTGAGCTGTGTAAGGAGCGAGGATGGAGCTAGAGCTTGGAGTTGTAGTTGGAATGAGTTGGAGCTAAAGCTGGAAGCTTGAGGCTGGAGCTTGAAGCAGGAGCTGGAGACAGAGATGGAGCTTAAGCAGAGCTGGGGGATGGAGCGAAAATGAGCTAGAGCTGAAAAGCTGGAGATGGAAAATGGAGATGTAGTTTGGAGATGAGCTGGAACTGCAGATGCAGAAGGAGCTAAAGCTGGAGATAGAGTTAAAGC
The DNA here is from genome assembly GCA_035221665.1 of Okamejei kenojei. NCBI lineage: Eukaryota > Metazoa > Chordata > Chondrichthyes > Rajiformes > Rajidae > Okamejei > Okamejei kenojei. The sequence continues at coordinate 172,790 of CM069159.1, forward strand.
TAGTACTGGAGATTGAGCTGGAGATGGAGCAAGAGCAAAGGGAGATGTGTTAAAATAGAGCATGGAGATGGGTCTTGAGATACACCTGCAGGGAACTCGAACAGGATCTTTACTGGATACGGAGCTTGATGGTGCTAGAGCTAGGACTGAGATCAGCTTAGAGTTATAGATAGTGCAATAGGTATGCAGGAAAAGGAGCTGGAGATGGGAGAATGGACGTAGAGGTAGAGCTCGTGCTCGTGCACGAGGTGGAGCTGGAGCTGGATGCAGGAGAGGGACTGGAGATGGAGCTTTAGCTAGTACAACTGGAGATGAGCTGGAGGGTGAGCTAGAACTGGAACATGGATTTGGAGCTTGGTAGCTGGAGTTGGAGATGGAGATAGTGCTGGAAAATGGAGCGGAATTGAGCTGGAGATAGAGCAAGAGCTGGAGCTAAGACAGAGCTGGTGGATGGAGCTAAAGATGTAAACCTGCAGATTGAGCTAGCCTGGAGCTGGGATGGAAATGGAGATGGAGCTGGAACTGAATATTTGAGATGGACGTAGAAGCTGGAGATGAAGTTCAAGCTGGGGGAACTGGCGCGGGGAGCTGGAGTTGCAGCTAGAGCAAAGCTGGTGATGTGTTAAAATAGACTTGAGATGGGGGTTTGAGATACACCTGCAGGGAACTCGAACCTGATCTTTAGCTGGATATGGAGCTGAAGGTGCTAGAGCTAGTGCTTGAGAGCAGCAAGAGTTAGAGATAGTGCTAGAGGTAGTGCTGGAAATGGAGCCTGAAGATGGAGATTGGACGTAGAGGTAGAGCTCGTGCACGAGCTAGAGGTGGAGCTGGAGCGGAGCCAGATCTGTGAGATGAAGCTGGAGAAGGACTGGAGATAGAGATCAAGTAGTACAACCTGGTGATGTAGCTGGAGGTAGAGCAAGGCTAGAATCTAGGTAAATTGGAGCTGGAATCAGCTAGATAGAGAGCTGGAAATGGACAAGGAGCGGAACTGGAGATGGAGCTTGAAAGTGGAGCTAGGGTTTAGAGCAGGCGTTTGAAATGGAGATGGAGCTTGAGCCGGAGATTAAACTGAGCTAGAGAATAGAACGAGAAGGGGCCTGGAGAAGCGCTGGAGATGGAGCTGGAGATTGAAGCCTGAACTAGAGCAGGCAACTGTAGTTAACTGCTAGCTGGATTGAGCTGGAGATGGATGCAAGAGCAGGAGCTTTAAGTCAGAGGCTGGGGGTTGGAGCTAAATGATGTACCTGTAGATAGAGCTAGACTGGAACAGGGTGAGATGGAAATGGATAGGGAGCTGAACTGAAGATTGAGATGGAGGTAGAGCTTGGAGATAAGTATAAGCAGTACTGAGAAGAGCTGGAGTTTGCAGCTAGAGCTCAGCTGGAGATGGTGGTTAAAATGGAGAGCAGGAGATACACCTGCAGGGAGCTTCGAACTGGGAGCTTTAGCTGGAACTGGAGCTTGATGAGCAAGAGCTAGAGCATGAGCAGCAGCTAGAGTTGAGATTGTGCAGTTATTGCTGGAAATGGAGCCTGGAGATTGGAGATGTAGGTAAGGTATAGCTCGTGCCTCGTGCCCTGAGAGGTGGAGCTGGAGCCATATCTGGAGATGGGCTGGAGATAGGTCTGGAGAAGGAGATCTAGCTAAGTTCAGCCTTCAGATGTAAGCTTGAAGGTGGATCC